>APFE031615220.1:2699-16726 GCA_000404065.3 Pinus taeda
TCCTTCAACCGAGCGTGCCAAGATGATTTGGGAAGCACACTACAGTCGGGCTGCTGGGCATTTCGGGGTCGAGAAAACAGTGGCAGTACTGCAAAATTATTTCTATTGGCCGAATCTTCGACAGGATGTTGGGAGTACATCCGATCATGTCCTGCCTGTGCCATTGCCAAACCGACCATTAAGAAGCAAGGCCTCTATACCCCATTGCCTCCCCCTAGCCGACTTGGGAATTCCATCTCCATGGATTACATGTCAGCCTTCCTTCCACTAAGCATGGAAATGACTGTATTTTTGTGGTCGTCGACAGGTTTTCTCAAAGA
Source organism: Pinus taeda (assembly GCA_000404065.3). Taxonomy (NCBI): domain Eukaryota; kingdom Viridiplantae; phylum Streptophyta; class Pinopsida; order Pinales; family Pinaceae; genus Pinus; species Pinus taeda. The sequence continues at coordinate 3,020 of APFE031615220.1, forward strand.
TGGCCATTATGATGGCCTGCAAGAAGAATATCACAGCAGAAGCCACTGCTAAACTCTTCTTTGAACGAGTGTGGGTGCACTTTGGGATCCCACAGTCTATCATCTCAGATCGGGACAGTCAGTTTCTCAGCACATTTTGGTCCAGTCTCTGGTCAATGCTGGACACCAAACTCACGAAGTCCACAGCCTTCCATCCTCAAACTGATGGCCGGACAGAGGTTGTCAATAGGATGATTGTGCACATTCTGCGCATGTATAACTCAAAGCATCCACGCACATGGGACGAGAGCCTCCCCTATGTTCAGCACAGCTACAAACAACCGAGCTCTTCCAACTCCCTGGCCATAGCCCTTTCCAGGTGGGTTTGGGATTCCAGCCACTATGCCCCATTGACGTGGCCATGCCACTTGCAGCTACTCACATGAATTCAGCTCATGTCCAGTCCGAAACAGATAAGGCCACCAGCTTCATTGAGCGCATCCAACATATTCACCAGCAGGTCCATGACATTCTTGAGAAATCAAATGCCAAGTACAAGCAGCGACATGATCAACATCGGGTGCCACACAATTTTCAGGTGGGCGACAAAGTCTGGTTGCATTTGCAAAAGGAACGCCTTACTGGAGCCTATCGGAAATTAAGACCACTCCGATATGGTCCTTACACCATTACTAAGGCTATGGGAGACAATGCATTTGAGCTCAGCATTCCCCCATTCCTTGGCCTGCACCCAGTGTTCAATGTGGACCGCCTTCGGCCATACTTTCCACCATTGCTAGACACATCCGACATTGCAGAACAGCTCCAACCCAGAGAATTAAATCCAGATTGCATGGAACAAGCTGCAACTGATCGGATCATGGACACACAGATCAAGAACACTCGCCAACAGAATATCCAACTGTACCGAGTTGTCAAAGCGGCCAACTCCTTCAGCAGGGCAAGTGGTTCACCAGAGAACAGGTTCAGCAGAAGTTTCCTCATCTCATGGAGGAGCTCAACGCAATGGGGACCATTGCTTCCTAAGGGGGGAGGAATGATCCAGGTGGATATTGGTGGCCACCTGCCAAGTCCACCTGAACCCCCACCATTGTCTTTCTCAGCATTTTCAGTTTCCTTAATTGTAGTACAACTTACTATTTTTAGCAATTTTTCGAGTCCTGATCTTCCGGAGCCGTTTTGAGGCCCCAAACGACGTTTTTTGGGGAATCCGAGGGCAGCATGGGTCCATGGAATGGACCGATGTTTCCCGTTCCAACAATGATAGTGCTCGAATAGATCTTTCTAATGAGCTATTGTACGCGTCAAACAGAGATCATATGCTAAAGTTCGACCCCGGAAGTTGATGTACCCAACTTACCCCAAACGTGCCCACAGTTTGGTGTTTCATCTCCTAGGGTTAGGTTTTGGAATGTTAAGGGTTTTTCATTGTTTCTCAACAATAAATAGGCCTTCGAGCCTCATTGTAACACTATTCAGAGGCATGTAGCCAACACATCTCTTCTCAGAGATAAGGTACCATCGCCCTAGCTAGTTTATTTCCATTTCCTATTGTAAGCATGATTCAGTATTTTCCATTAATGAAATGAAGTATTATTTCCGCTGCATCTTTGTGTATATGGTTATCTCTGTAATTTGTTGCGTTCCTGTTTAAATCCAGATCATTTTCGCTACATTTTGTCGTCAAATTCATCCTCCAGAAATTTGTGGCCTCGTTACACCACACATTACAAAAAAATTATCGCACGTTGAATGGTTTGGGCAACATCAGACTGCACAAATTCGACAGTGACCAGATTTAAATCTCTCTACTTTGGTTTAAATTAAAACAAATCTTTTTTTTTCTAATAAAAGAAAGGTGCTGATTGAAAATTACTATTAATATTTAGATGAGAGCCAAACATTATTCTTTTGATGTAGAGAAAAAGTGAAATCAAATAATAATGAGCTATGACAAATAAATAAAGAAAAATAAAAAAAAAATCTCTCTGTGAAAAAGAATAAAAGAATAAATAGATATACCATAGCTTCTGCGCAATGTCTTTAACTTTGACACTCGCTCAATTATCAATGAAGTTAAATCCCAAATTCTGTCAAAATCTCTGAGAAAAATTTTCGATGGAAAGGAAGTGCTTCTATTTCTGAATTTTCTCAGCCACAACAAAGCTAAACACCAAATTCTATCAAAACATTTAGGGAAAATAATTGAATGAAACGGAGATTAACGGCAGAGAAAAAAATAAACAAAGAAACCAACTATTACCAGAACCTAAGAATAGAGTCAACAAGAGGAATAAGAATTTACTAATCATGGCAATATTTCTCCTCTATTGTACCATTTAATCAGTAATCTAAATTGGACTTAAATTGGACTTTCATCCTTACACAATTGAAACCTGAAGCAAATAAATAGCCATCCACCTGCAATAAATAAACAGATCTGCTGACAACAGATATGGCAGATCACTTTGAATACCATGCCACACGTGCCTAGACATAGCTAAACATGAACTCCAACGCACAACAAGCAAACATAACACCAAACGCGGAGCGCTGCACATCCGACCAAACGCGGCTTGAGAGGAGAGAAATGCGAGAGCGGAGGTATGAAATTAAACAAATCTTCACTTTGCTGGACCTCTGCAACGGTAATATTTTCGATCTATCATTTCACAACACATAATACAATTCGAATTCTGATAGTTTATAACCGTTTTCCACACCGTTTCATCACCGCGATCGTCTTCTCAGCTTGTTTTTCTTGTTATCATGAAAATGAAAGAAACATATATCTAGCAAACAATGGGAAGTTGCGTTAAATGGGAAGGCAATAAAATTTGCTCATATTCGTCTCTTCTCAACCTGGGTAAATTGCAAATAAACCCAACACCCCGCCTCGAAAGATTAGGAGACAACGATAATGAAATCAATTTTTCGAATAAGTATCTCACGAAATGATGTACTCAACATTAATGTGCTATTTACACTCAAACACCGAGAAAACGCGAAGTGTACCTATTTTCCAAGAAACGAACTCTCAAAGGACAAAAGGAGGCTGTACGAATGACTTTACCGCATATCACACAGGGCACACCCTTCCGTTTCAAGAGTAAGACGCAGATGGCGTCATATAGACCATCTTCAGATAAGTTAAACAATAAAAGATTGGTCATATTCGTATCTTCTGGCTAAAACTACAAAGCAACACAACACCGCCTTAAAAGATTAACACCGCCTTAAAAGATTAAGAGACAGAGAGATGTAATCAGCTCCTTCAAAAATTCTCTAGTGAAACAATGTACTTAAAGCTAACGCTGCTATCACAACCTCAAGATGAAGAGAGAGATATGCAATCATACTTAAAATTATCTGCTGAAACAATATACTTAATACTGCTATTGATGCTCAAAGGCCGACAAAGTGCAGAGTGTACTTGCCTGCCTAGAAACGAACGCTAGGAGGATGACTTCGGAACGTCCTTCTGGCATGAATATGAAATATCATTTCTGATATTCATCTTCTAATTATATCCTTGATTTTCCTTTACTTAGACAATGAAAAGCGAACATACTAGAGGGAAGGCAAGCGTAGGAAATTCACTTCAAGCCTCTTTTCCTCTCGTCCCATACTCCAGAAGGCACAGAAATGAGAAATTTAGGTAACTGTTCAAATCGATCGTCCTCCACAAGAATAATCTCTTCCTCTTTTGGTTTTTGTACAAACAACAACACCTAGTTTACAAAAATAGACCCTAAGTCACAGAAATAGAATGAATCAACATTCAATTTACAAATATAAAGAAGGTAGGGTCTGCGAGTAAAAACAGAGCAGAGCCAAACAATGAATATAATTTACAAAAGGAAGTAAAAATCAATGAGAAATGAGGATACTTACTTGAAATGCATTATAAAAACCTGCGTCCAACTCGTAGTAAAATTATTCAATTTCCAAGTCTCAAGTGAAATTATTCAATTTCCAAGTATCAGTTCAATATTTCTTTCAGGTTCATACTCTATAAACCTTCGACCTTCAACCTCTATCATCTTCACAGAAACAACAGCTGGACACACAACATTTAACAGACAGACAGCTACAAACATTCACAAGGACAACACATCGAACAAGACAATGTTTTAGTGGCATACATAATTCCAGCCAAGTGACAACAATGTGGAAGTAGCCACGCAATGAAGACACTGAGACAACTACAACTAGCGAGCCAGGTGTCAACGTCATGGAAACGCAATGAAAACAGTGAGACAGCTAGCCGACCAGGTGCCCACGTCCTGCAAATGGTTTGACAGCCAAAAGTTTAGATATCCAAAATTTGAGAGTTTAGATATCCAAAGTTTATTACTTTTTTGAACTCATATAAATGTTTATCCAAACTTCGCAATTAACTCCAAACCAACCAAAGTCTAGATATCCAAAGTTACTTTTATGTGCTAGCCAGCGAAAGTCAAAACATCCAAAGTTTTCGTTGATGCATGAATAAAAACTTTAGGATATCCAAAACTAAATTGCATTGGGATGCATGAGGCTTGCAATAAGACCCCAAAAACTATGGACCAATAAAAAAAAACTTAATACATTTTATATTATTTTTTTATACTAAAACTTTGGTTAAAACTTTGGTGCAAATATATATTTCTGGTCAAACAAAAAATTAATATGCATTCAACGCGATATCGATAACTAATAGTTCCAGGGAGAGACTAATAAAAAGAGCAATGACATTACCACAATTTAACTTTGGTTTAAACAATTAAAAAAATATTCTATATTTAACCCTAGTTTCTTGAATAATTCTCTCAAGATCGTATAACTCCCAAAGAAATGGAGGTTTCAATATAAATTCGTCATTACAATGCTCTACAACAACTCGTCCTTCACGTACTCCGTTGGGGTTTATATTTCTCATAATCAATTGGGGATTTATAGAGATCTCATTGAATAAAAGAGGCTTGTATGACAAAAGTATTATTGCTTTAAAATCTCATGTGCCAACCATGATTCCATTGTAGATCATGAGATCACTTTGGAGATCATGAGATTATTAATTTAAGAGATTCATATTTACAGTCCCCTTTTAAAGGAATATTGATATTATATGTTAAACCTGCAATGAAACATTTTAAAAGAATATTGATAGTATATTGATTGTGATTTATTGTATCTAAATAATTTAATTATTTAGAAAGAAAAAGAGGTTAACTATTAAAAAAAAATCAGAATCCGGTTGGGGGTTTCCACATTGCTTTTATATTATAGAGATCTGATTGAATAAGAGAGGTTGTATGACAAAACTATTATAGCTTCCAAAACTTATGTGCAAACTATGATTCCATTGTAGAAAGTTTATTTTATTTGAGAAGTGAATATATGCAAAAATTGGTTTATATTATTAATCTTTCACCAGATTACTTCAGAGATTGTGAGATTAATCATTAATTTAAAAAATTCTTATTTACAGTCACTTTCTAGAGGAATATTGATATTAATGTAAGAGATTTATATTTACAATCACTTTCTAAATGAATATTAATATTATATGGGAAAATTGCAATGATGGGAAAATTGCAATGTAAATTTTTAAATGGATAATGGTACTTTTAAAGAATTTGAATAATTATTGATTGCGATATATTCAATTTATGTTTTAGAAGGAAATGAAATTAAGAAAAAAAAATAGTTAATAAAAAATGTAAAATATATAGATTTATTTTTAAATTAATTATAACAACATAAAAGTAATCAAAAAAAATGATAGGTAACTATAAATATATAAGAATTATTATGATAATATTATTATTATTGAATCAACAATAAATATTGAAAATATTGCCGAGTAATTATAATCCGTAATATAATTAAATATAAATAAAATTAATTAATAAGAATATGAATTAATATATATTAAAAAATAATTTATGAATAATAGTGTAATGAGGGTTTATGTTTATAATATTTAATAATTGTTAATTTATTAACAAATATTAATATATATAGCAGTGAAACAAATTAATAAAAATATAAATTATATAAGTAATTATTATTAAGATATATTAACCACATTTACTAATGTAGTTGTACATGTGATTGATATATGTTGTATACCAATTTTTTTTCCTTTTGCAATTCAATCATTTTTTTATTCAAATTAATGATAAGTTGACCCAACCTTCTAACATACCCGTCACTCAAAAGACAATGCCAAAGAATTAAGGCTAACATACTACCATAATTTTCCCTGATATCTATGAAACTATCACATTCCAAAATAAAATTCTTTTCTGATTCCACTACCCCATAAGTGCAAAAGGTACACACTCATTTTTTCCAAGCTTCTTCAGGTCTCTTCCACCATCCCGTTTCACACTAAAGTTGATGTGAGTTAGTTCTTAATTGAGCAATAAGAATCTTTTATCTCCATGGTATGTTGGCTCCAATGTACTCTTTTTGTTGGAGATCACAGGTGGGGTTGAATTCCTGAACATTAGTACTTCTTATTTCTACCCAACTCTTTTCGCCATATATGCTTATGGAACTTCTCCATAACAAAATTCCTTAACTCCTTCATATTTGTGGGACATGCATTGAGGTAACTATTCCATTTTTGCATCCATTTGTTGTTTTGTCTCATCCATGATTTATTTCTTGCACGCATGCCTTCCTTGAAGAAAACTTCCGATCATGTATCTACTCTCATTTGCTCAATTCTTTTTAGGTACCTTATAAGGCACACCATAGTAATTGCTTCAATGGAAGCTACTCCTTTTTCACTCAATATTATCTCATAAGGAACCGAACTTTTTATTTTGAACTTGCTCATGATGAATCATTTTTTGATTTTCTCAATTTGTATCCATTTTGAAACAGGGATGCTGCTAGTCCACAATTCACATTCATATAATATCACTAAAAAACTACGAGTCCAAAAATCACTTTAATCCTTTTCCAATCTCATAACTTCACCTCTCTACATCTGTTTTGAAATGCATATAATGCTTTCCACCCTTCTAAAATTATCTTCTTTCTGCAATCCTCCCAATTAAGCTTGTTGTTGAAATTGATCTTGAGGTACTTGTATTCATTTACTTCTTCAATAGTGTTTCCTTTAAAGAAGAATTTATTCTAGATTTACTTCCTTTTATTAGAGAAATTCATTATTTTGATTTTACTAGTATTGACTTGCATCCCCACTGCTTTACAAAAATTCTCAAGGTCATATAGCTGCATCTGCAATCCATGGATTGACTTAGTAATCAATACAATATCATTAGCATATAAAAAAAGCTTTATCACAAACTCCCCCAACTCAATACCATCCCCACCTTGCAAATTTAGCCACTCTTCCAATTTGTCAATATAAAAACCAAAAAGGGTAGGGGATAAAGGGCAGCCTTGCTTGACTCCAATGTCAGTCCTAAAACTTTCTGAAATGCCTGCTGAAGTTCTAATTTTAACTTTCACCTCTTAGTAAACTCTATGGCCAACAATTCTATATTGCAAAGGAATTTTAAGTTCCTCCATTCTACGCCATAAATTATCTCTAGGGACCATGTCAAATGCCTTTTTGAAGTCAAAAAATAGAAAAAATACTTCTTCTTTGTCCCCCCAAGAATTTTCAGTAACGTGTCTCAGTGTGATACCATGATCTATTATAAATGTTTCAGCCTAAAACCCATTTTACCATTTTGCCTCTTTTCTTTTACTTTTGCCCACTTACTGATTCTATTTTCTACTATGCCAGTGAAAATATTTACAAACAAAGGAATGATCATGATGGTTCTATAGTTGGAAGGATTATTAACGTCTCCACTTTTAAAAAGGGGTAATGCTAGACTGGTTGTCCAATCTCTTGGGAATCATTGTTGAATGATGTTGTTGAATACTTCCATGATGTGTGGTGCGAGAATATTCATTCCCCGCTTTATAGATTTTGCTTGAAGTTCAACCAAGTCCTTTACCTTCCCTATTTTCAACTTTGTAACTCCTCCCTCCACCTCTTGTAATGTGAAAATCTTTGTAGTTGTGTTGATCCTAGGAGGAGGCTCAATCTCTAATTCCTTTTCATAAAGTTGTCTTGCATAATCAACTTACTAATTGGTTGTAATATTATTTTCAGTTTTCTTCTTCCTTGGTTGAATTTCATGCCAAAAAAACTTTGGGCTATTCTTGTCTAGATATATAAACTCGTCTTTATAAATTATGCAAAACGAAGTCTTAGGTCTATATCAACCACATTTACTAATATAATTGTGTTACTCTATATTATAAATAAATATAATTGATTCGCATAATTATAAGATATAACTTATTTACATATTATTATATTATTTTTAAAAATTTATTAAAATATATATTGATATTTTTTAAAATAATTATGACAATAAAGATATTTAATAATATATTTTATTTTTTCAATGCCCTTTCCAAATAAAAATGTCGAAACCTTGTCAATAATCCGGATTTCCTGCATTTCATTAATTTAATGGAGAAAAAGTAATAATAAATAAAGTTATAATAACAGTGGATCAAATTACAAAATTCAATGAGATTAGATCCATAAACCTCACGCACCATAATGAAAAAATAAAGCCAACCAAATCTTCCTAAAATATTTCATATACTTTCAAAGTATTTTAATTAAATAATATTAACGTCATTCAATCAAGGGGCACTAGCCTATTTACATGATTTGGTTGTGGACATGGACATTTGGTCACATGAATGCCATGATTTTTTTATCTCAGTTTTCAAATTTGTATTAATTTATATTTATTTTGAGAATCAACATTTTACTAAATCATATTTATTTTGAGAATTAATTATTGTTTATTGTGTTGAGAGATTTTAGTAATCAATTTGAAAAATTTCACAAATTTTTAAAAAATCGAGATTATATAGCTTACTTTACTTATTAGTTTCGTAATGACAATGATTCAAATATAATTCATATGCTGTAGAAGTCTTGATTGTTTATTGTGTTGAGAGATTTTAGTAATCAATTTGAAAAATTCCACAAATTTTTAAAAAATTGAGATTATATAGCTTACTTTACTTATTAGTTTCGTAATGACAATGATTCAAATATAATTCATATGATGTAGAAGTCTTGAGTTCATATTTTAGATAAAATCTTTTATTGTAGGGCATTGTTAGCATTTTGGAGCTATACAAATATCTATTTAGCACATTTTTAGATTTTCAGAGCTACATCATATGTCATATGTTTGGATCATTTTTACATGCTAAGATATTTTTCTATTTTATTTATTAGTTATGTTTTTCAACAAGTTTGATGTGTTTGTTGCAATACTATTATTATGCACTATCTATTTGGCATATATTTAAACTTTCCTAGCTACATCATATATCACATGCTTGGATATTTTTACATGGTTGGATATTTTTATACTTCATTTATTTAGTTATATTTTTCAACAAATTTGATGTGTTTTCCATAATATTATGTTTGTGCATTACCGTGTCTTCTCTTATCCTCATCACATTCCTATCTCTTCACTCTTTTTCTTATTAATATGGATAGTATTCAAGCATAGAAAATCTTAGAGAAGGTAAAGATTATATGTGTGTGTATAAGAAATAAAATCCATAATATTACCTTTATGCACTACCGTGTCTTTTCCTATCCTCATCGCATTCTTATCTTTTCACTCTTTTTCTTATTAATATGGAAAGCATAGAAAATCTTAGAGAAGGTAATGATTACCTACATATAATAAAATCTGAGGAAGGTTAATTTAAGATGCATGTATTGTAAATAGTATAACGGTATAAAATCATAAATAAAGAAGGTATTAATCTTATGTGATGATTTTCAATAGCTAATTCTCAAAGGAAACTTGGACAAAATCACTGCAATTGCTTTGAAAGCTTAAATTCATATAAGGACATAAGCTCATAAAGAAGCAACGTACAAAACTTACATGATGATCTTCTATGGATAATATTCAAAAAGCCATATTTGTATCAATATTTATGTTTCTAACATCATGATAGATATATGATTTAAAGCATGGAAATTGGGAAAGATCACTAATATGACCTTTGGTCTTCTAAATGTGACCATCTTTAGAAAATTATCTAAAAAATACTACTCATCAATGGGATTGATTTTATTTACAACAAGTGTCCAACATTTGTGCTACGTACATAACATAGATCTTTACACTTATTCCTTTTCTCTAACTTGAATGGATGTGAATATTGACTATCCCGGCTAGAGGTATCGATGACAACAAAATTATGAAGAAACATTCCGTTGTAAAGAATTTAGGGTATGGTGTAAATCACCCAACATTCTATGTATAAAAATGATTCAATGCATCGATTTTAATTGCATCTCTTTTTAATCACATAAATATTTTCATGTGATATTTTTAAGTTGATTTCCTCACAATTTGGTATTTTGGAAGTCATTTTCCTCAAAATTTGGATCTATTAATTGATGAATCAATTGTACCATGAGTTTGACATTAACAAGGTTATCATTGTTATCCAAAAATGCATTTTTTTTAGCAATGATTTGTTTAAAATATGCAAAGAATCCTAAAAACAAGAAAGACTTTATGGAATGTAAACTCATGATCAAAGTCTATCTTAATTCTATATTTTATAGCTCAATTACATCTTGAACTATAATTTCTAAATGAATGGTGGAATGCAAAAATGAGGAATGCTATCATTAATAAATTGCTTTCTTCATGTGATCAATGTTTCTCTAAATAATGGACCTTTATTTGTAATAATTACAAGTGTTGCTAATTACAATTTTGATTGTGTCAAAGATAATAACTAGTCTTGGCATTGTAGAAGTTGTTGCATCACTTCTTTGATAAAAGTATTTTTTGAATGTCATGGATGTGCTTACAAATTCACCATTTTATCTTCTAGCATAGTGATGCCTCATAACCAATGTATCCCCATTACATGTTTGGATTTCTTTATTATACTTAGTTTCACGTAACAAGTAATACAGCTCTTTTTATCGACCTCTTTAGATCCCAATGATGATGAGAGGTTACAAGTTAAGAGCCATCTATAGAGAGGAAGAAGTTTGTGCATGACAGATTTGATCCCTCTAGAAGACGATTAGAGACGTGTTAGTGTGACAAATATTTTAGAAATTAAATAAAATGGGAGTATAATTTGGATAATGGAAGAGAAAATGCATTTCATATTCAATACTCTTAATGTTACAAAAGGTGACAAACTCTTTTATTCCATGGTGTTTTGGGAACTAGCCAATACCCAGTTTCACTATAAATTTCACGACAATTTGTTATTATTTTAGCAATGCTTATTTTATCCCTAATATTAGCCGAGATAGAGATATTTTTATTTTCAATATTGAGGTTGATCACCTTGTTGTAATATCTTCTTTTCTATTTTACCTCTAGCTGTTTATTACCGCACAATTTATCCTTAAATTTTGATGTCATAATATTTTTAATAATATCCTTATTGTGAAAAATGAACTATATCATTTTTATTTTCAATATTAAAATTGATCACCTTGTTATAATATCTTCTTTTCTGTTTTACCTCTAGCTCTTTATTACCCCACAATTTATCCTTAAATTTTAATGTTATAATATTTTTAATAATATCCTTATTTTTCAAAATGAATTATATCCTCTACTTGTTTGACGAAAATAGTTGCGGCGACCATAAACTTTATGGTCAGAGAGCTGGTTGTTCACACCGCGCAATCTACCATTGGCACACCTTTCAAAAGACTTGTAAACCCATGGCCATGCCAGAGATGAGGACGAAGGGTATATATTGAACTACACTCCCCGTTCAGACTGGTTATGCGGCATTTCTCTCAATTTGCTTTTATCGCTTGCCTTCATCCTCCTCTTCAATACGTAAGTCTAACGCATGTAAAGTGATTCATTGAATCGGCACATACAATATTTGACATTGACTCGACAGGGCCTTTTGACTTTGACGTGATGAAACCAATCGTAGTGGACATAATATTTGCAATGGGCTTACAGGGCCTTTGATTTGAAGAAATCAAACGCGGGAGCCTTTCTGATCGAACTTAAAGTCCATTCTGTGTTTGGTCCATCAGACGCGTATTCTATTTCGCATCCTGTTCGTTCGTCCCTGAATTCATGGCCAGCGAATTCGTCAAAGGACGGGTATGAATCACGTATATATATACACCTTTATTTCCCCTTTCTAGTCAGTCGCCTTCTATCTCACCTCTGCATCACTTTTCAAGCCAATCTCTCGTTAAACATATTCGTTCATCATTTTATTTTACTTCCGACGGTCCATTGTATTTCGTCTATATTGTCCACTCCATCGAAGCCGAGGCGCTTATTCGAATTCTAACATGGCAGTCACTGTGGTGTATGGCACCCTAATATGCGTTTTGCTAATCTCTGCGCACTTTCCAACGGCGCTTTCCAGGCCTAATTTTCTCCTGGAAGTCACGGCTGACTCCAAAATTAGGGACACCACGAATACCAATAAAATATCTGAAGCCTTTATCAAAGAAGCCGATAAAACACCCGCCATTAATATTAGTCTGTTGAATGATAAGCTTCCAAAGAATGGTTATACTCCCTCGGCTCCTTCAGCCTGCCATAACATGGTGATAGACACGGTTGGCGCTGCACGTTATAGCTGCTGACGCAGATTAAGGCGATAAATTAACCCATTGTTATTCACTTCACATCTCCGGAACACTGACATGAGATTGGAGAAAGTGGTAATCATTAATTAGCTACACAATCCATTCTCTAGATGCGATCAAAGAACCGTGAAAATCAAGATGTAATTCAGGATTACTCTACACATCCACTGACTTTGTGTGTTTGATAGAATAGGATTTCATGTTACAGATGGAATAGTTCAATGTAGTTTTCAGTACCCCATTCGTGATATATGGCTATTTCGTGGTATTTCCAATTACTAGAATAGAATTTATAATCGAGAGAGCTCATAATCTCAGAATACCAAGTAATCCATCTTGTGGAGTAACCCGTTTGATACATGGAAAAGGGCCGCTTCCATTCTATAGAGTGGATATGCAAATATAAAAATTAATGAAGGATACTAATAAGATTTCATGGTATATGTGAAATTTATCGAATCCAGACCGAGAGGATGGAGTCGTCCTTATCCGGATTCTGATAGTTGATTCAGGTAATTAGGAGGAGCACTACAAAGTCAACCATCAACTGATCATAAAACTAGAAACAGAATAAACTCCAGGCAAAAAGAAATGCAAAGCTGTCGGTAAATGAATCATGACACAAGTTATACGCACCGTGAAATAACTAACTAAGGAATTAATGTTCACCAGAAGTCCATCCTATCTGAACCATAATACAACCGAGTTCCGGAGACACTTGAATTTCTCTATGACCTCAACCAAAGATTGTACGATGGTTTTATGTCATGTTTAATAACATGAAACTTATTATTCGCAAAAGAAACATTGCCATTTTCATGTGATGATGTCATTTTTATTTGATTTTACAGTGCTGATTTTGTCATGCAGTTGATTTTTCAGATATGGCATTCAAAATTTGTTCAAATGGGTTAATAGTTTCTTGAAAATAAAATTTAGATGGAGGAAAAATAAACCATACTCAATTAAATTATCGTATTTTTACCCATTCGAAATACTATATAATTATTAATATTAATTTCAAAATGGTA
>APFE031615224.1:4111-35940 GCA_000404065.3 Pinus taeda
GCTGGCATCTTGGAGTAAATATCTAAGGCTGCGCATGAATCCTTTAGGCTGTTCCATAAATGATTTCTGTCTTTTTGGATTGAGGCGGTGGCTGGCTGTCCCTTCAGCTTGATGAGTTGCCCTTCACATCCAGGCTGCTGAGGTTGAGGCGGTGCTGAGGGGACTTGTTGAAATTCACCGCTTTCATTTTCATTTTTATCGGGCCCGATCATCTCGACTACACCACAGAACGCCCATGTGCTGTAGCACCAACCCACTCTGCTTTTCATCTTCAGACGGTTGGAGAACATTCCCATCAATAACTGACACCATCGACTCCGATTCCTCTAGCTTTTCAGTTGTCGAGGTAGAACTAGGGCGAACCGGAAAATTAGAAACACTGTCAACACTGGTCGGAGAAGACCAATCCATGAGAAATTCTCCCTGTTTCTCATTAATTATTGTGTTTTTAGTCTCCTCTTTGTTAGTTGAATAATGAGCTTTACGAACATCCGCTGTTGTCATTTTCTGTACTTCCCCATCGGAATAATCAGTATTCATCCTCATAACCTCAGCTCCTGACTGAAGCTTGTCAGATGCCGTTAAATCTGCATCGTGAGGCACCTGTAATGCAGCCTTATTGAAATTATCCTCCAAGCCATCATTCACATCACATGCACTACTCTCCACAATAATCTCGGGGTCAAATCCACAGTTAAACTGATCCACCGGACTAATTATCTGACTTCCGCTGGACCTCAAAACAACTGTCTCTTGGATGTTACCGTCTCTAAGTTCCCTCCTCAGTTTTACTACCGTTTAAACCATTAGACTCTGCAACACTGCATTCAACCTCCTCAAATTTCCGCTTAGTCAATACACATCTCAGCTGGGCTGATGGAAGTCTCATGAAATCTCCCCACTCAGCCCCTCTATCCTCTGCCTTACCATCTAATCCTATAGTAGTCCTTGCCAAGTGAGCTGCTGCAGATTCCAAAGAAGAAGGGATCTGCATAGATCGTTCCCCTTGGAGATCAAATTGCCTTGTGCCATAGCCATGGCTTGATGAAAGAGAAATCGCACTAGGCGCAGATAGACTAGATAAGGGAAGCACAGCGTGTTGCTCGCACCATCCTTGTCTTTTAAAAATATTCTCCCTGAGCCTTGTTAATTTAGATGAGTGCGTCTCTTACCACATTGGCCTCTCCAGTAACCTGAACAAGCTCCTCATTTTCAGCGTCACATTTTGGTCGCTCATCTTTTCGAAATATACTAATATTTGCTTGAGTTTCTTGATCAATATTCTGCTGTTCATTTGCCATAGATTGTTCAATGCTACACTTTGATTTTGATATCTGATAAAATTTCGATCGTTCCCCAGAGGGATTTGGCAACAGTGGTGGATGAAAAGCATAAAAGTCACTAATGGAAGCAGCCAGAGGTTCAAAACACTCCTTCTCTTCATCCCAATCAACATCATTTGCCAAAGTCCAAACAAAAATGGGGAAGACGGTCCATGTCAGGAGTATATTGGTCGAGCACTAGTGGAAGGCTATGCAGGTTTCCTTGCTTATCAATTCTAATACCAAAATATTCCGCTAACAGTTCAGCCTTGTGTTCAACTTTGCAATCTCGTCTTTTGGACCATCACTTTCCTGCCATGATCTACTCCCAGTTCATCATTAATTTCCAACTCTAATCCTTGTACAGAAAAATTTAAATGGATCAACTGATTTCAGAGGAACTTGAATCCACATCTGATCTAGTTGGTGAGCTCCCACTAGATCTTGCACCATTCCTAGACCTTTTAGAGAGTAATGATGACAAATGATTGACAAAACTTCGACAACTGAATTTCTTTTTTTCACCTGATATTTTTTTTGTACCAAAGATTGTATCATTATCTACTAATGATAAGGATTCATATGAGCTTATTCGAGAAAATTGTGGAAGGTCTGGTGTACTGGCAACAATCTCTGTGTCTGATGTTGAAGAAATGAATAAAGGTTCATGTCTATCATTGGCTGCTGAAGTGGTAATTGAATCATGTTCAGCATTGTTTGAATAGCTCCTATAAAGCGATAATGCCAAATGTATTTCTCCTTTTTGCCAACCTCTTTTTCCACTCTCTGAATATAGTAAGTAACAGAGTCTGACTCTTGTATGTTAGTCAAACAAATGTGCAGATGTAACTTTGATTCCTAAGACCATGCATGCTTGCCCTCAAGTTGTACCCACAGATCTGTCAGTTCTTCTGAAGATTTTTTCAAAAAGTTAATCTCAGCATACCCCAGAGACTCTCCTTCTAAGAATGGTCCTTCAAAATCAAAAAATTCAATATACATAGTTGAGGGTGCCTCTTCTGTTGCATCAAATTAAAATACCTCATGCCATTCTGGGTTCAATGTGCCTAGCTTCACTGAGCTAGTACGTGTCTTTCCATTGCAAGTAAAAACCACATAAGGGTCGCATGTGCTAGTGTCAACTGATGGAGATAATTTTTCCCCACTGACCAATGTCACAACTAAGAGCCATCCTTCACCCTGTGCCTTCACCCCATGATCAAAGCCTCTGCAAACTCTGGCTCGTAGGAACATCCAGATATTCTTGGCAACATTTCCAGGTACAATGCAATGAAGGCTGAGGTGATGAATTCTCCGAGGGAGTCTGGCAAGTCTAAGTAAAGAATCTCTAAGACATTGCCATTTTTTGGCCAGGGAAAATATATATGTAAAAGTAATACCCCTAGTGATAGTATACTTGCAAGAACTCGGAGATTGATAAAATATTCTTTTGCTAGCTGCCAATCACTTTGAGGCTCCTTGCCCTTTTCATGATTTGTCATTGGATCATCAATGCACCTTGCATACTTGGCTAGGACAACCTGATATAGTTTAAAATTATCCTTTAATCCGTCTTGGCCACCTTTTTCTATAATGGATTTCATCATTGTACTTCTCAAGAAGTTCATTCTCCAGGAGACGCGGAGATGTGATGTCTTCTCCCCTAGAGGTAGATTTGGCCCCGGTGTTATACAATATTGTATTTCAGTTTGAAAATTGGTCCTGAATGGAACATCAGGTGTGCGAACTGTCAACACCACCACAAAGCCTCCTTTCAAGCAGCCACTAAAAGTATCAATGATGAATTTCAACACACTTCATATTCTCCATTTTGTTGTCCATGACCTCAAATTTTGATGTCTTCTGGAAGCACTACATGTCCCTTTGCACCACCAGAGACAGTTTGAAATCCTTTTCCAACTTCAAATAAAGCACGCATTCTTTTGCTCCCAGATAATTTTAACGTTGCCTCTGAAATAAGGACTTCAAGAGAAGAGTCTGTGAGAAAACATTCACTGAGGTCTATATCCACTCGAAGCCAACAACTTGAGGTTGGAGACAAGAGGTCCATGGCTGGATATCGATCTAGACATCTGTTTCGTTCGGGTTCATTCAATTGTGTCTTATAAGTTCGAAAAAGTAGCACACACTCAGCACTTTGACTCATATATCTAATTTGCGAAGTACTACTACTGCCAATATCAGTTCTCACATTTTTTTTTTAAGAAGCATTTGTTCAGAAACATATGGGCCACCAACTACATTAAATGTGGAAGTGCGAACAATGAGCTGAGTCAAAACCTTAGGATGGGTTTCAGTAGCTTCCACAGGACTTGTTTCAGCCTTCATATCTTGACCTCTTAAGTTTCTACAAGGCTCTATTGCACCATCACAAACAACAGCTTGAATGCCAGAGACTTTCAAAAACAATTGAGCTTGTTTCTTGTCCCCCCAAGAAAACTCAACAACACAGTTTTGGAAGGAAATCCTCATGTCTGTAATTGGAAAATCAAACCACCTCCAAGAATTACCAACCCTTTGCTTTTCTTTTCTTAGATGATCCTCAGTTGGACTCCATGTACAGTTCCAACTATCGCTGCAACCTTCTTTGTGGCTGGTTGGAATGCATCAGTTGCAGCCTTGACTTCATTAAATATAGAATTGATCCAATATGCTATCAAGGCTATCTGAAGCTGATCTGAGCTGCAAGTACGAATGCTAACTTGCCCAGTCCTCCTGTTGTTAATGTTTGCTAGTAACCATCATTAAATTCCTGCTCAGAGAGAACTGTGACTGGAGATTGCCAACCATCAGAAGCATTCCATATTTAATGGTACCCAATGAAAAATCGCTCTAAGGAGCTTACATAAAGCACAGGGACCAATCCTACCATTTTACCATCTCTTCTAGGCCGCTTCTTCCTTACAAACCAGCCATCTACTTCATACTCAATTTCAACTTCCTCCCCAAAAATGTTTCACTGTCAGAGGATTCAAATATGGAACATTGCTGTAAGCAAAGCATGACATATTTGGCCTGTACATATGTCGATCACGAAAGGTGAACACCTGCTATGAGCAGGAGGCTAACACAACGATTGATCTCATTAATCTAGCATCAATTGGGGAACTAGAAATCACTCTTAAATGGTTTAAAAATGATAAAATCCATGGCCGAGATGGATGGTTCGTTGAAATTTATCTAGCTTTCTTTGAAACCATGGGAAAGGACCTACTTAAGATTGTGGAGGAATGTAGGTTAGTTGGCCATATGTATGAGGTTGTCAACTCTACTTTCATTTCCCTCATCCCCAAAGTGGACTCCCCTCTTTCTTTCAATGATTTCAGGCCTATATCTCTCTACAACTGCCTTTATAAAATTATTGCCAAAATCATCGCTAATCGATTATATCCCATCCTATATTCCCACATCTCATTCGAGCAATTTTTTTTTCGTATAATATACAAATACATGAGGCCATTGACATCCCATAGGAGGTCCTCCACTCCATTAAGACAAGGCATTTAAAAGGATCCATCCTCAAGATCGATATTTCTAGGGTGTTTGATTAAGTCAGCTGGTTATACTTAAGAATTTTCCTCACACACTTAGTATTCCCTCTCTCTTTCATTGAATGGATAATGTGTTTTATCACCATTGTGTCCTTCAACATTCTCATTAATGGATTGGCCTCCAATTACTTTCACGTAAAGCAAGGCCTCAGACAAGGATGTCCTCTTTCCCCTCTCGCTTTCCTCCTTGTAATGGAAGGACTAAGTAGGTTAATATTGTAGGAAAGATGAGACAGATGACCTCAGGGTATCAAATTACAGACAATTTGTATCATCTCCCACCTACATTTTATGGATGATGTCCTTATCTTTCCCAGTGGGGGAATACAGGACTTCTCTATTTTTTATGATATCATGTGGTTTTTTTCCACTGCAACTGTTATGGAATCCAATCAACTGAAATATAAAATCTCTTTCTCATATTTTTCCCAACAAGAACTTCAGATCGCTATTCATAAGTTCCCCTTTCAAAGACTTTTTCTGGAGCATGGACTCAAATATCTTGGTTTCCATATCAATCCACATAGTTACAAAATATCAGATTAGACTTAGCTCATGGACAAGGTGGAAAAAAAACTTCACAATTGGAACCATAGGTTCTTATCCAAGTATGGGCATTTACTCATTAAATTCGTCCTTGAGGCAATTCTGGTTTACTGGATCTCCTTAGCAAGGTTACCAAAAGAATCCTATCCTGATACAAAATATTTTTTGTAGATTTCTAAGGAATGGTTACAAGGAATGGAAGCGATTTCCTTCGGTGGGCTGGAGTCAAATCGTGCATCCTAAGAAATGGGGTTGCTATGGTATAAAGGATATTACTTCTTTTGCACATGAACTTGCTGCCAAGATGGGATGGCATGTTCTCATTACCCGCAGCCTTTGGACTTATGTTTTCCATCAAAAATACCTTTGGATTTTTCATTATTTCGATTGTATTTGACTCTTGACCTAGTATAGAATAGGTATATTGATGATCTGGCAGGGTTTCGTACACACTCTTCCTACTATCAGAAACTATCGTGCATGGCGTATTAAATCTAGCACATCAGTACGCTTAGGCATGTCCCTATGGTCAAGATGTTGTAATATGTACAGACTAACCCCAAATCTTATTACCTTTTAAATGATCGAGGCATAAACCCGATTTCTAATATTGTAGATCTGGAGAATACCACCATTTTTGCAAACGCTTGAAAATCATCTGACTTCTTGGGAATCACTATACAATGGCATCAGAACTAGGTGGGCTATACCTCTGCACTAACTAAATCACATGTACATATTAGGGAGGAAAATGATGAACTCATTTGGGCACCTAAAAAATATGAAAGTTATTCCTCAAAAGACGGATATCCTACCATATATGCTGCTCATGGGCCACTTGTTCTGGCTAAGTGGTGGTGTACTATTTAGAAGCTCAAATCTCCCATATGCACTGGGATTTTTTATGTGGAATTTCCTTATGAAAAAAACTCCTACTGGGGAAAATTTGATGAAAAGTTCATTTGATGGTCCCTCCTGGTGCATCCCCTGTCAACAGGTCATTGAATCAAATAAAAATATATTTCTCACCTACCCTTTCGCTATCAATTTATGGGAACAATTTCTCTCCTCTCTGGCTATTAGACAATGATGGCATGGAGATAACATTCAGAATTCTTGGAATCATTAGTGGACTCAAACCTCCAACCAGAAAGCTCACAATATCCCCCTACTTATTTGTTGGAAAATCTAGTTGAACAGGAATGGCATCATATTTTGAGACAAAGCTACCCTTTGGCCTATCTCTATCGCCCATATTATTAACTCATTTCATGAAATTGTTGATGACAAGCACACTCCTCCTGTCTCACCTATGACACCTAAAGTTATTTACCGAAATCATCATTTGGCATACTTTGATGGATCTGCACAAGAACAAGGATGTGGGTGTGGGTATCTTTCTGAATCTATCTCACATACATTCTTACCCCATCCAGATGAGTTTTAGGGTTGGGACAAATAACTATGTCAAACTCATCACTATTAGACATTTGCTCCATTTTGGATTGGAACATGATTGTAGGCACCGTCATATTTTTGGAACTCAAAAAAACATTATAAAATTGTTCAATAACACATATACATGTCATGTGCACACACTCAGTAACATATTGGATGAACCTATTCATTTAAAATAAAAATTAGATTATATTTCTTTTCATTACAATTACAGGGAATGCAATCAAATTATAGACCAGCTATCCAAGGAGGTTGTGGTCTAGCCCAGGGTTCAGTGGCTAATTCAGGAACAACGGGATGCTGAAAAATACTAATATTAGCACCAACCATATATAGACCACCCATTTTAGGGGGCAAATAGACCCTAATAAAATCTCATTTTTTGCAAGTATTATCAGATCATTATATTATGCTCTATATATCATTGCATATATCTATTTCAAAACAAGTATGGTATACCCAAGGGTTAATTTTGTACAAACATTAGTGTTTGGCATCTACAACATGTAATTTTCTCAAATAATAGAAAATAGTGGGAAAAAAAGAGTTAGTTGAATATGGAAACAATGACTTCCCCTAGTGTTTTCCATAAAATTTCAATTTTTCTAAGAAAACACGTTGCATAATGTAACTCACAAAACATAATATGACCAAAGAATGCAGCCATGTTTCATTTTTTTTTAAATATATTTTTGGTTGAGAATGAAGCCACATTTGTGACCATTTCACTTGGAAGTTCCAAACCAACTCATTTCAAAAAATGTAATGTAAGTCACTACTATATGTTTGAAAAATAATGCAGCCACATTTGGCACCATTTAAATGGAAAGTGAAATGTTTTATAATGTAAAACAGGGAGCCAACTTTTAATATTTTTTTCAATTTTAAGATTCATTTTTTTTAATCTTGATACACATTTTCATTTTTATCTAATTTTTGTACATGGCGATAAGTAATAGGCACAATAAATTTTTAATCATCATTTGGTAAAAAAATATTTTAAATAAGGTTTAAAAAATGATTTAAATATGCAAAATGTTAAAGAGTTATAATTTCATTAGTCGATATAGTGGAAATGACTAGAATATACTAGCATCTTTCAGTTTAAACTATCATATCAAAATAATTAATTAAAAAAATGATTAAATTGTCCAATTAGATGAACATAAAAATTGAAAATGAAAAACTTCAATACAAAAAATTAAAATTGTTAATATAATAATAACATAGATTAAATAATAATAATGATTAATATACTAGTTAAGTTGTAGTTTTATGTTAAGTTGTAGTCTTAAAATGATATTTTTATGTTAAGTTGTAATTTTTTATATATATTTGAAACATATATTTTACTTATTTTCCTGATATTTGATAAATAGAGACTAAAGTTAATTTATAAAAAATAAAAAGTAAATGAACTAAAAAAAAAGTTAAGACAAAATATTGAGATGTCTAATCAATAAAGAAAAAATTATATTGCTTATATGTACATAAAAAATAATGATATATATATAATAGAATAATATATATAAGATATAAGTATATATATATATATATATATATATAATTTAAAGAAAAAAAGAAGAAAACAAAAAAAAACAAAATAACCAAATAACAAAAAAACAAAAAGAGTCCAAAAAAAACAGATGAACCAGAAAACAAAATACAAAGCACTAGAAAATCAAGAAAGGAAAAAAGTTGAGCATTATCAGAAAAAGTAAAGACACAAAATCAAAAAGCGCAAAAGCTTGTCCTTATAACAAAGCTAAAGAGCCAATAAAATAGCTTGTGTAGAGCTCATATAGTCGCTACAACTATAATTGCTTGTATGGGTTGAACACATTCTTAAAGGCCTTAATGCGTATGCATCTGTGTGTTTAGATGTTCATGAAGCTATTGTAATGGCCTTGACATGAATCACTCTTCGTCAATTTTTCCCTGAGAGTTGACCTTAATTCTTGATCTGTTTCGATGATCTAGGCCTCCTATGTTAGAATAATCCTTGATCTAGGCCTCCTATGTTACAATAATTCGTTGTTGCTATTTACGGAGAGAGGAAAAGATATTTACAGAGAGAGAGTGAGAAGGAAATAATGTCAAAGATATTGTGTGAGAGAGATATTCTGAGAGTGAGAAAGAGCAAGATAGGGAGACAGTGAGAGACGGAGATAGCAAGAGCGAGGGTGAGAAAGTGAGATAGGAAAATGGGAGAGAAAGAGAGAGAGAGGGAGGGAGATCAAGTAATAGAAAACAAGCGAGAGAGAGGGAGAGGGAGAGAGGGAGAGACAAAGAGAGGAAGAGAAAGAGAGAGAGAGAGAGAAGCAAAGGGAGAAGGAAGAAGAAAGGGAGAGAGAGAGAGAGAGAAGGAAGGAAAAGAGAGGAAGAGAGAGAGGGAGAGGGGGAGAGGGAGGAGGAAGGAGAGAGAGAGAGAGAAAGAGAAAGAGAGAGGGGGGGAAGAGAGAGGGGGGGAAGAGAGAGAAGGAGAGTGCAGAAGGGAGAGGGTAAGACAAGGAATAAGAGGGTGAGAGATTGACAGAGAGAGAGAGAGAGAGCCATAGTAAGAGTCATAGAGAGATATTTAGAGACACTGTGAGAGAGGGATAGGAGGTGTGAGAGAGAGGAAGAGTTATAGAGAGTAAGAGAGAGATAGGGCAACAAAGGGATGGAATGGTGGAGGGCCTGTTTGCGACCTTCAACCTTCTTTCACTATTTATTCATACACATTTTGTGTTTATTTATTGTCTAAAGTAATATTCTCATTCTCATTTATTGCAAATTGGATTTTTGAGCTAGCATATCTCATCTTTCCTCATGAATTTCTATGGCCTAACTCCCATGGATAGAACCATGAATTTATGCTCAAACCATTCCAATGTAAGGTTAAAGTTTGGGTTTTTTGAAGCTTTAAATTTTCTTTTGTTTTCCACATCTAATTTTTACGAATAAGGAAGAGAACAAGGGGGATCTACTTTGTTTCAAATCATTTTTGAAAAAATCTAAATGAGAAGAAAAAAATGTGGGGTTTCATTTCATTCATTTGTCTTTAAGTCTAGTGTTTGTGGAATTTATTTTTATTTTGAATTACTTCCTATGATTTTATTTTCATAGAATGGATGAGTACAACAGGAAACTCTTCTATATATTATGGTCTTATTTTACTTTGTTTAAATTCATTTTTAATAATTTAAAATTAGAAAGGGAAAAAATAGGGGTCTATTTAAATTTTTTGTTTATAAATAATGTTGTTTTTAAATTTTTCTTTGTGTAGGAAACATTGTCCTATTGGGAGGTATATAGTTTTTTTATATTAAAAAAATT
Source organism: Pinus taeda (assembly GCA_000404065.3). Classification (NCBI taxonomy): domain Eukaryota; kingdom Viridiplantae; phylum Streptophyta; class Pinopsida; order Pinales; family Pinaceae; genus Pinus; species Pinus taeda. The sequence goes on from APFE031615224.1 coordinate 14,328, forward strand.
ACTTTGTCTCAGTGTCATTTGATCTATTTTATGTAAATTTATGTGGTTGAATATGTATGAGCATTCGAAAAAGGAATGGTCTAACTTGGTTAATGATTTTGTAGGTCATATATATGCTTATACACCATGAAATGACTATTGTGTGAATATTTTCTTAGAAACTTATTTATTTTAAATCAAGGTTTCATTTGGTTTATTTTTAGTAAAATTATCTCATTGAACATGTGTGAGTTTGTGGAGGAATATTTGAATGAATCATTTTCTAGTTATTTATTTTTTCCATAATGAGATTGGGAAACATATTTAGGACATTTTTGTAAAGAACCCTTGAAGATTTGACGTTGAGTGATATTTATTTAAATATTTTAAAATTAATATATTACAAATATTTGTTAATGATAGCGACTCCCTTTCCATGAAAAGTTTGTTGTTGAAATTTAACATTGGTTTTGCAATTTGGTTTTCTGAACAACTTTGTTGTATTTTATTTCCACCAAAACTTTATAGATAAGACAAGGTAATTTATTATGGAGATGAACCAACCTAGATCTATATTTACTCTATATCTATCAAGTACTAAGAGGGATCAAATATTTCAAGATGATACCACTTTTGTGAGTGAAAAACTTAAAGAAAGGTTTGCAACTTGAAATATATTATCACTCTATCCACTTAATAGGTTTCAATTAAGATGGATCTAGGATAGTTTTTATAGCACAACACATGTATTATAAGGAAAGTATGGTTTCTTATAAAGAATGAATTGATGTCTCCTAACATTTAAAATTAATTTATATAACATGATAATGATAAGGTTGTTGAATACAATTTTAAATCACATAAACTCATATAAATAATAGTAATAATCCTAATACATAGAAAGTAATGTTCCTTGTATTTCTTTTCCCTGCCACATTAAATGGTGATCAAAATGCAAAAACTATTACAAAATTTTAGATAATACTGTTTAGCCTTCAACAACCTTGATAAAAAATTTAAATTTAAATTTTATTATTTTACAATTATAATTCCTTTAATATTCATGACTTTTGGATTGGATTAAATGATAATTATTGTTCAAATAACAACATAAATAAGTAATAAAATATTTTATTTAACTCAGATTCATAAAAAACATTGAAAATGTAAATGTTGATTGTTTCAGAGAAGAGGCATAAAATAAAATGTTTTGTTTGGTATTATATCTTTTTGTACTAATAAAAATATATCTAAACACAAAATTCATCCTTTAAAAGGAGGGTTGCAATTTACTTTTTAAGTCGATATTTTGACTACACTAGATTTATGGCTAGTTTAAAAAAGCAAAGTAACAATTAAATTTTATTACCTCGAAAAATCCTTACATCACACAATCTTGACCAAGATGCATGTTTCCTCTCTAATCATCCCTCTATAGTATTATCTAATATAGATAGTATATGATTGGTATACTATGTCCCCGTAAACATTTGTTGCTAGCTCGTGGATATCTTGTGACAATAAATAATTAGTGGCCACTAAGTTCAAAGATCTACAATTTCAAAGAAGTTCAACACTGCTCATAAAATTGTGTTTTCATTATTCTTGGTAAATCAAGCATAGTAGTAGACATGAAAGCACTAGTTAACAAGTTACTAGCTCACCAGGTAATTTTTAATAACTTCTCTATATCTCAATGAGGATTTTCTACATTTTCAATTATGGTATATCTTTTTTTTGTCCATAGCTATATGAATATGAAACTGTACATATTAGTGTTACAAGTCATGGAGTGAAATCATCTCATATGTAGCTAAGGGATAGACCAAATATGTTTCAGACAGAGACATAAACAGTCATAATACCTACACATATCCCTTATACAAGGATTTAGAGCACCAGTCATGCGAACAATACAATTTAATATGTAATTCCATTTATTGATATTATCTTTTGGGATGTTTTTATAAAAAATAATTGAAATGTTGTTAATCTCCTCTATTCTTATTGTTGCATTTATCCATACTTTAGTGATTAATAACTTCTAATAAATGAAACTATAAATTGTTTGGTTCTTATATATGATAGATGTTTGTTAGTTGATATATTGGTTTCTTAAAAGGGAAAGGGAAAAGTGCTTTTTTTTAGTGTTATATTTTTCTAAGCTTTCAAAATAACAAGTTTAGTCTCAAGAATTATTTAAATAAAAACACCTTAAAAACATAAACATAATTTATAATTTTTATCATAAATTTAATGTAATTGTAAATATTTTGTTTAAATTATCTTGTATTCATTAAAATTTATTTAAAAATTTTAATCCAATTGTATCCATTACCTTTATAAAAATATACATATGACTTTTTTGTGCAAATATAAATTATATATTGAGAATGCATCTTTCTTGAAATATGTTATACCAATCTTACACTCAATTACATATAACAAATCAATCCCCACACACATAGATATATATATACTAATATAATAATTTACTTATGAAATTTTCATTATACTAACACAAATTCCAAGTAAAAAATGATAGAAAACCATTCATCATTTACTTTCTTATAATTCTCTAATCTCGTGAATGTTTGTAACAAATTTATCCCCCTATTTATACCATTCCATTCAGATGTTTAGTCATTAAAATTTTCCATATCTATCATTCTTTATAAAACAATGATCTCTCTTGCATGGTTATAGATATTTTTTTATTTTTTATTTTGTGAATCTAAGGGCCTCCATTATATCATAATATTACATCGATTTATACAATTTTCCAAAATCCTAACATCCTCACACATAGCATATTTATTTTCCATTACCAAGAAAGATAGCCAATTTCCTTTGGAGAAACTAAGTCATTGATTCCATGTGTGTGGGCTAGAGTGGGATCTAAGGCCTCACCATGGCCTAAATCTCCTACAATGTGCCTTTTCCATTCACCCCTCTCTAGAATTTCACTTCTAGTACTACCTCATTGATGAGGCATTTCACTCCAAGCTATATCACAATATTTCCTGCAAACCAAAAAACTATTTCCATAACAATAAGCATCAATACACCTAGATAGAATACCGCAGGAACCTAATTATGTACCTCCTATACCTATACATGGGATGAGGGCTAAAATTCACAAGTTGAGATGTTAATCATGCTTTCTCTCTCTATGGAGGCACACCCAACCCTCCATCAAACCACCAAAAAATTGACATCCTTCCAACACAAGGAAAACGCAATGTTACTAGACCAACCTATGCATTCTAGTCCACCAACTAACAAAATTGGCCCCATCACCATAAAGTATACCCAATACTAAACCAAAACCTTATAAATAACCATAATGTCGATCAAGAAAATGAAAGAGCCAATGTCTATGGTTAATTAAGAATAAGCACGAGACTCGTGAACTATGGTAGTTCCTAGTCCCCATAAAGACTAACATAGAGTTGATGACAACAATAAATAAATATTGAACTTACCTTAGTGATGTATAAATAATTGACATACCCCTTTATGTAGTATTCACCCTAGCACATCTCATTGTTTCTCTAGTGTGTAGCAACTGACCAAGAGCACTATTTTTTTACCACTTAGTGTTGTAAATCCACAAGGAAAATTCTTGTAAAGGTGCTAAAGGTGTGATTTTATTGGAAAAACTTGGAGTCATCCTAGACCTACCTTTTACCATGGAAACTTAAGCATTGTAAAACCTCCTTGAAGCCATTACAGTATGTAATATTTCCCATATTAATACTTAGTTGATACCTAGTTCGAGCACGTAAACCCACAAGTGCCATGCTTGATCCAATGTCGCTACTACCGCCTCCATCATCATGTTGAAAGTAATACAAATTCCTCTCATTAATTAGCATAAATTCACATGTGCTTGCATGGTTGCGGGCTACCATGCCACCCAGCCTTAATTATAATTAAGGTCGAATGGGTGGCATGCACCTCCCTGAACCTCACTAATTCAAATGTTCATGATATTTTAAGTTAGTACATTAAATACTTACCTGTAGCAATTAAGATTTCTTCTCAATGTTGTCAACATAATATTCTGTATTATATTTCTTGAAAATATTATGATGGATAACTATGCACAAAATGAGTTGACTTTGGCTTCTAGCAAAGAAAATTCTTAACTAATATAGCATTCAACCTTTCTACCTAGCATAGATAATGGTGCATGCATATGATACATAATTGTTAATAAAAATTCGAAAATCATATTCTTTGTTGTGAATTAGTGGATATTTGGAGACAAATACAATAATATTAAATTATAAATTAAATTAGATAAATATATAATGAGAAGTGAAGATTTAACACAAGTGAACTCTTACATGTTAGCCTGAATGGTTTCTCATGGCAATCACAATGGTGCAGACAAAATTGTTAATGGAAATTTGAAAATAATATTTTTTGCAACTGCTTAATGAAAATTTGGAAACAATAACTAACTCAGTGCATGTCTATGAGTGGTAGGAAAATAATTACAAAAAACATTTCCTACTACCAGGTTGGGTTAGGAAGACATTACTCACTCCAGAAAATAGTAGAGTGTCATCTTTGCCTGCCTCACTCGAATTAAAAATTAGCACATACATTTGAAATTACATCAACGATTCAAGTAGTAGTCTTGTGGACCTGGGAAGATGCATTAGCCTACAGTATTTTGGTTTATCACACAGTCTTATCCATTGTTGACTCCTACACTCAGATATTATCTTTGAGCTTTCAAGACATAAGCATCTAGATCTCTCCACAAATAACTTCAACAGTTTAGTGCTGGCCTTCAACCAACTACCAATGTTGCAAGTCTTAAATATTTTCTCCAATTTTTCCAATGCTACAATTTCATCCTTTTTAGGAAATCTTTAGCATCTTTTACAATTTAACTTAACCTCCAATTTTCTTGCTGGATCCATGCCTTTTAAGCTAGGAAACGTGAAAAAACTATAAAATCTATGGTTAGTAGGTTGCAACCTCATCAGAGAAATTTATTGGATGTTTTTGCATCAGTTAATGATTCTATCTCCTACAATAACTTCTATCATTTAGTAGATTCTAACAAAATATGTAGCACAATATGTTTACTCCAAATTTAGAGATGGACGTTATAGAAGAAACCCTTACCAATTTTATGATAGTTAAGATAACAATATATGTCTCCATTACCTCCTCAGATGATAATTTTATTAGTTTATTCTCTTTTGAACGAGGGAATTTCTCGTTTGGGCTATTGTTATCGATTGATATATTCCATACTCTAATTCTCTTTTTAAGTAAGATAAAAATACTTTACACAAGTGAAAATTGTGGCATATGTTAAAAAATTGAATGATAAACAAATAATGTAAGAAAAATCTTCAACACAGCTACTTTAGTGAATCTAGCTAGTCTTTTTAGATATACTAAAACTACAATTGGAATTTAGCCATAGCATTATTCAGATTTCTACATGGAAATAGGACAAAACTAATGATAATCATAATGGGTACCTTGTGCAAGACATCTGGTATTTCTAGATACACTGAACCTACAACTAGAACTTATCCATAGGATAAATCAGATTTCTACATGGAAATAGGACAAAACTAATGATAATCATAATGGGCACCTTATGGAAGACACCTGTTTTGGTATTTTCGTAGAATCCAATCGACATTTAAATACATGTAATTAAATTTAGAAAAACATATCTATACTTTTTTAATTTTAGGGCATCGAGGGATAAAGTGGAAAAGATCATATTGTTTTATAAAATCTGAGATACATACAATTAAGGTTTTGAAAGCATAAGCATAATAGGTGAAATGGGCTTGACACACCAACATTAAGGCCTCAAATGATATACAAAATACAGGCCATTATCATATCATCCAATTTGATAATTATGAGTACTCATCAATATCATTACAGTAGATTGACCCCCGCAAAATGCTCTTGCAATTAATATCAAATACAAAATACTAAACTTGTTTTATATTCCCTTCTCATGGAATTTAATTTGGAGGAGCTACACTTGATTCACCTTTACCTTCACTATGTTAAGCCACTTTAAGTATAAGTTATATTTAATGTGCTAAGTATTAAATTTTATGCGTGGTGTGACTTTTTAGGAGATACAATGTCTTTATCGTACTAGGCGGCATAGTTTCTGGAATTCATTGTGTTAAAGATCATAGTGTACTATGGTTTACCTAATTTTAGAGTTAGTATGTTTAGGACTATAAATTAATCAATGTCATTTTTTGTTAATGATAATAGTAGTCAGAGGCCGCATTGTGGAAGGGTTTGTAATTCTCTAAAAGCTTATATAAGTCATGGGACATCTTAGTCTTTTGGCATTCATAATGGTTTTTGGTTAAGGGAAACAGATTGCTAGTGGTCATAGTGATCAGACGTTACATTAAAGAACGAAAACCATTAGTGGCAGCTAATGTATAGTGCAATAAATAGGAATATCTAATAATAAATTTATTATAATTAGTGAATTCAAAGATGCATATATTAATATATGTATTTTAAAATAAAAATATTATTGGGAAACCTAGTGGATGCTTCCATATATTTTCTCTCATTATTGTAATCCCACAACTACTATATTGCAGCTAAACAAGCCCGCAAAGATTAAGTAACTCAAGTTTTTGAAAGGGCTAGGGTTTTGCAACTCTCATAAAAATATTCAACAAAATTAGGTTTGTCCATAACTTTGAGATAAATAATTTATTTATATAATGTATCATTCAATTCTTCTAATGTATAATGCATCATTGAATTTTTTCTAATCTAAGAATATGTAGAAAAAAAAATATAAATTAATTATGTTTTTACTATTAATTAAAAAAGACTATTAATCCATATGTCTTTTTTATTTATTAGAGAATAATATTATTAATCCTGAATTCTAAGAGGGAAATTTTCTATTAAACAAACTATCTTTCAATTTAATTTTAACAATTTTACTATATAACAAAAAAAACTAATTATATTTATGCTTGTTGCTTATTTATAATTGCGTTTTCACCTTTTGAATTTGCGTCTTAACTTTGTGCACTTTCTGTCCACTTTCATGAAAACAAGTCACTTTTTTCTTTTAAATTTCAAGAGTACTTTTTTAACTTTTGTTTTATTTTTTTTTCCATAACCATTTTTGCTTTTTCAAAATTTAACTATTTTTTAATTGGTAGAGTATTCCAGATTGCAATTTTCATTTTTACAATTATTAAATTTTGAAATAATTATATTTTCAAAATTAGATATTTCTAAATAATTAGATTTTAAATAATTTAATAAATTAATTCTAATATAATTTTTAGATATTAAAATATTTTTTTAAGTAATATAAAATTGTACTTCTACGAAGGATTGGAGACCTTTGAAAGGCCAAGAAGGATTGAATTTTGATCATTAACGGAAATTCCTCGAAATTGCTCGAAAAAGTGACTTAAATTACGTAAATCGTGAATTAGATACCCAGTATGAACATGGTATTTACGGCTCCATCGCTCCGGTGTGACAAGTAATGTGAGTAGTGGGCGCTTGGAGTTCATCCCACATTCAAACACATTTATGTTCAGACACATTTATGCCAAGTAGTGTTCATCAAACGTTCAAACAAATCTATGCCAAGTCGTGGGCGCCTAAATCTATGCCAAGTCATGGGCGCCTGTAGTTTGTTATTTCTGACAAAGAAAGCGGCATATTCCACTCCAACGATGTCACGCCTGTAGTTTGTTATTTCTGACAAAGAAAGCCGCATATTCCACTCCAACGATGCCACGCCTGTAGTTTGTTATTTCTGATAAAGAAAGCGGCATATTCCACTCCGACAATGTCACGCCTATAGTTTGTTATTTCCGACCATATTCCACTCCAACGATGCACCCTGCGTTTGCTATAAGTCAAGTTTGTTATAGTCCCTGAAAAAAGCATATTCCACACCGCCAATGCCCCGTGCGTTTGTTATATTCCCCGAAAAAAGCGTATCCAATGACCAATGCGTTTATATTAGGGAAACTATGAAAACTTGGATTCCATGAAACGTGGGAAGTACATATGTCCGGTAGGGTTGGGAATATACCACTTGAATGAAGTGAGGAAATCGATCCGGAGCATTTTAGTATGTGTGCTTGGATGTCTAGCTGATTTGGATGTCAGTTTGAGTCTGAGTGAGCGAGTAAATCTATGGTTTAAATATGTTTTGATCTATGGGTTAGTGATGGTTGTGTGTGAATAGAAGAAAAGAGGATTTACAATCTTTGAGTTTATGGAGATTAATAACTGTATACATGGATGGCATGCAATTTTATGTATATGGTATGATTTTAGGCTCTGCCATGGCATCAAGTTCAATTTATATATATCATTCCTCTCTATCAATTTGATTGCAAATGTTGCAGGTTTAACTACGTGCTCATGTCATCTTATGAGTTACGAGTATGTAAATGTGATACCTTTCATTCTTACTGACCGAGAATGAATTTTCCGTCGCAAGTAAATTTAATATTTTATGAATAGTGGTTTTTACATACATTTTTAATAATTGAACTGGTATATCATGTTTCCCATCAACTTGACCAGTTTAATGAGTTTTTTTGTATAACATGTTCCCCATTACCTTGACGAGTTTAATCCGTTTTTAAGTGCTTATTGTATTTTTGTCTAATTAGCTCTCTATCTGTATTCAATTAATTTTTTGTTATTTTAATCAATCCATCAATAGTCGTATATTTACATGTTGAATTAAAATTTGTTTCTATTTCAATCAACTTAACTTTAGTTGTGGAGTTAATCGACTAGCAACACAATTGGAGTTAATAGACTAGCAACACAATTTTTTACATGAATTTAGCTCGCCTTCGTTTATCAAAATAAAAAAATTACCTTTATTTCTAATTTAACTCTCCTCTACAATGCAACTTAATTACAATTTTCACTTTACTTTTTATTAAATTTAGTTTTATAAATCTAATTTTATTACAAATATTTACAATGCAACTTAATTATAATTTTCACTTGACTTTTTATTAAATTTAGTTTTATAAATTTAATTTTATTACAAATATTTTCCTTTGCCGTATAGTGTCAATGTATACTCAAACTTAAATCTTGTAGTATGAGCATATAAATATACATAAATCTCATTTCACGTGATTCAATATGTGAGGACATGTAATCTCTCATCCACAGGAAGATGAAGCACCTGTAATGGCAATTCTCTACCCTAGGGGAATGACATATTTTCCCCATAATTCCTTCTTGTGATGGATAACATTTATGGATAATAGCTTTTTCAACTATGGAATGTTATACTTACCAAGTTCCGAATTTGGATATGATACAATGCTATAAAAATTCCAATAAAAAAGTTTCAATTACAAAAAAATTATTGAGTATACATCTTAAGTAAGCATATATAATTTTTTTTTATCTAAGAACAACAATTTTTATTTATTTTCTTCACATTATTTTTAAAATATAAATAATTTGTATTAATTTTAATTAATATACACAATTTTAAAATTACAATTCACTGAAATTAAACTCGTTCACTTTTCCCTCCAAAATTTAACTTATTTTTAAAACTCAAAATTTAAATTTAAAATTTATCCCTAATTTTAATTTTTCTTAAGGAAAAGTTTAATCTAGAATTCATTCATAGTTTTAAAATCTTTCTAAATTAATATAATAATTAATCCATATTTAAAAATCTAATATTAAAAACTCCTATAAACTTTTATCTTTATTTAAGAATTCAATTACACTTCAGAGCTCAAATTCTTTCTTTTTGCCTTGTTAGCTTTCTAAACACTCAAAGGAAACAGGGAATTGAAAAACAAATATTAAGAAGTTCCCATACTCAATTATAGTTGCGATCCCAGAGGACACTATTGTGAAGGAGTCGGAAGAGGAAGAGGCAATGCAGGAAGAGAGTAGGGCAAGGGGGGAGGAGTAGTAAGCACCGAGAAAGGGAGAGGAGTAGGTGGAGGAGGAAGATGAGGAGGCAAATAAGTACTAGCAGAAGGAGGGGGAATAGGTGGAAGTGGCAGAGGGGGAAGAGGTGGAGGAGGGAGAGGGAGAGGAGTGAGAGGATTGGGATGTGGAAGAGGTAAGGGAATAGAAGGAGGAGGGGGAGGATGGCGAGGTAGAAAGGGAGTAGGAGGAGGGGCCGAGGGAGGAAGGGAATGAGGTGGAGAGGGAGGAGTGGGAGGTAGCATGTACGGCAGAGAGGGACAACGAATATGGGGATGGGGATGAGCAGGAGGTGGGGAAGAGGAGGCAGGGGGCGAATGAGGGGTAGAGGCACGAGTAGGAGAGGGAGGGGGTGGTAGCACAAGACGAGGTGGAGGATGATGCGGAGGGGGATGAGGGTAGGGTAGAGAGAGGGAGGTAGAGGAGGAGGAGGATGGGAGGGGTTGGAGTTGGAGGTGAATGCGGCATAGTAGGATGAGCAGGAGAAGGAATGTGGGGAATAGAGGAGGAGGAGGTTTTCCAAAGGTGGTCAAGTGCATGAGGGGAGATAGGGGGAGGAATAATAGGAGGAGGAAGAGGTAGAAGCAGGGTTGGGGAGGCATGTTAGAGAGACTTGTAAGGCCACTTGGAGGAGAAAGAGGATAATGGGAGGAGATAAGGTGGTGGAGGTGAGGGGAGAAGTGGAAGGCCAAGGAAAAGGAAATGGACAAGGAGGAGGAGGAGAAGGAGGAGGTGGTGGTGGGTAGGATATGAAGGTGGTGTATGAGTGGGAGGGAGAGAAGGAAGAGGCTTAGGGGTAGGGTAGAGTGCGGAGGAGGTGTTGGGGTGAGGGAAACCAAAATTGGGAGAAGGAGGGTAGGATGGTGGTGGTACAACAGGAGAGTGAGAGGGGAAGTGAGGAGGAGAAGGGGTTGTTTTAGGAGGAGAAAGGGAAGGAGAGAGGGGGAGGAGGAGGAGGTAGAGGTGGAAGAGGAGGAACAAGAAAAATAATAGGAGGAGGTAGTGGTTGTTAGGTGGAGGAAGTCGAGGAGAGGGAAAAGGGGTAGGTGGAGGAGGTAAAGTGGGGGAGAGGAGGTGGAGGAGCCCTAGGCAAAGGGGGAGGAGGCAGAAGTGAAAGTAGAGGGTCGTATAAGGGGTAGAGGAGGGGGAGCGAGAGGAGAGGGAAAAAAGGGTGATGAGGGGGAGGAGGAGGATGGGGTGGAGGCAGAGGAAGAAGAAGAGCGGGGGGAGGATAGGAGGGGGAAGAGGGGAAAGAGGCAGAGGTGGGGGGAATAGGAGGAGGAGGAGGGGGAGTCGACGGGGAAGGAGTTGGAAGGGGAAGATGGTGAAGCTAAGGAGGGGGAGGAGTGTGGGAGGGATTGGAAGGAGCAGGTGGAGGAGATGTGGGAGAGGTGAAAGTAGAGTTGAGGGAGGCAGAGAGAAGGCAAAGGGGGAGGAAGAGGAGCCAAAGGAGGCCTAGGTGGAGGTAGGCGAAGTGAGGAAGTGGTGGGGTAGGAGGAGGAGTGCGGGGGCTGAGGAAGAGGAAGAGGATGAGGTGGGAGGGGATGGAGTTGTAGGCATAAGAGTAGTTGGGGGAGGAGGAAGAGGTAGAAGTGGCACATGTGTAAGAGGGATAGGAGGGGTGAGTGGGAAGAGGAGGAGGGGGAGGTAGAAGGAGAGGAGGGTGAAGAGGTGGAGCCGAAGGAAGGGGAGGAGAAATATGCGGTGGGGGAGGAGGTGTAGAGGGGTGAGGGGTAGGGGTAGTGGGAGGAAGAGGAGGAGCAGTAGGTAGTGGGGGAGGGATAGGGAGAAGGCGGTGGGAGAGGCAGCGGAGGCAGGTAGGGGAGGTGGCAATGGAGGAAGAGGCGGGGGGAGTAGGAGGGGGAGGGAGATGAGGGGGGGAAGGGGGAATAGGTGGAAGAGACAGAGGGTGAAGAGGTGGAGGAGGGTGGAGCAAGGGGGAGGGGAAGTTGGAGGAGTTGAGGGAGGAAGAGGATGAGGGGGGGGATGGGGAATTTGAGGAGGAAGTGAAGGAGGAGGAGCGCAAGGAAAAAGGGGAGTAAGGGGAAGAAAAAGAGGGGAGGAGGAGGAGGGGAAGAATGAGGTGGAGGGGGGGAGGTGGGAGGAGTGGGACAAAGCGGGGGAGACAGAGGTAGGGGATGGGGGGAGAAGGAAGAGATGGAGGGGAGTGAGGAAGAGAGGTAAGGGGATGAGAAGGAGGTGGAGGAGGTAGGGGAGGAGGTGGAGAGTGGCGATGAGGAGGATTCGGGGAGGAGGTGGTGGTGGTAGATGAAGGGGAGTGGTAAGAGTAAGGGGTGGTGGTGTGGGAGGAGGTGTAGGATGATGAAGAGGGGCGGAGGGGAAGGGTGAGGAGGGAGATGGGGATGAGGGTGTGGATAGGGAGACAAAGTATGAATAGGAATAGGGGAGGAGGAGGAGGAGGAGGGGGAAGACTAATGGGGGAGGAGGATGAGGAGGACGAGGGGGAAGACAAATGGGGGAGGAGGATGAGGAGGAGGAGGGGACAGAGGAATGGGGTAGAGGAGGATGAGCAGGAGGAGAGGTTGGTGGAGAGGAGGAGGGGGAGGTAGGGGGGGAGTTTGGTGAGGCACACAAGAGATACTTGTAAGGCCATGGGGAATAATAAGAGGATGAAGGGGTGGGAAGTAAGGTCAAGGAGGTGAGAGGAGAATTAGAATGGTGAGGAGAAGGAGATGAAGGAGCAAGAGGTGAAGGAGGTGGTGGTGGGTAGGATACAAAGGTGGTGAATGAGTGGGAGGAAGAGAAGGAAGAGGCATAGGGTTAGAGGGAAAAGTTGGGAGGAGGTGGATGGGTCAGGGAAACCAAGAGTGGTAGTAGGAGTGGAAGATGGTCGTAGAACAATAGGAAAGCGAGGGGGGAATTAAGGAGGAGAACGAGGTGTATTATGAGGAGAAGCAAAAGGAGAGAGGGAGACGAGGAGAATTAGGTAGAGGTGGAGGAGGAGGAAAAGGAGAAACAATAGGAGGAGGCTTGAGGGGAGAGGAACATGGAATAGAGTGCGAGAAAAGGAGGAGGAGGGGAAAGATGAGTTTGAATGGGGAATTATATAGTGGTGGGTAGGATAGAAGGTGGTGAGTGAGTAGGAGGAAGAGAATGAAGAGTCATAGGGGAAGAGGGCACAATGAGGAGAAGGTGGAAGGGTGAGGGTAAGCATTAGTGGGAGAATGAAGGGAAGGTGGTGGTGGCACATGAGTGGAGTGAGGGTGCGAAGCGAGGAGAAAAAAGAGGTGTATTAGTAGGAGAAGGGTAAGGAAAGATGAATAGGAGGAAAAAATGAGAGAGGTGGAGGAGGAGGAACAAGAGAAATAATAGGTGGTTGTTCGAGGGGAGAGGAGGGAGTGGTGTTATAGGCTAAGGAGGAGGAGGAGAAAGAGGAGGCAGTGTAAGTGTTGGAGACAAGAGGAGCAAGAGGAGGAGTGGGGAGAAATGATGATGCAGAGAAGAAAGGAGAGGTGGAGGGTGGGACAAGTGGTAATGGGAGAAGAGGGAAGATGGAGGAGGAGGAGGAAGGTGAGTGTAAATTAGGATGCAGAGAGGAAAGAAGAGATCAAGGGGGTTGGGGCAAGGTGTGGGAGAGAGTAGGAGGAGGATGTGTTGGTTTCTTGATTTGATTTAGGGTTTTGTCCATGGCAACCTATTATGAAACCAACTCACAAAAATATAGAAAAGAAATATAAACGCCTTAGAATTCATCTTTTTCGACGGGGTAACCTCCTTTACATTACACAAATGAATAATTCTTGGACGATAGAAATGACTAGACCTCCTTTATATATATAGGATTCTAAGGGGTCATAATATAATAAGAGCTGACATAACAATAATAATGTAAGGGCACAATAATAACAATAGTGGGCTTCTATGGGGCACAATAATAACAATATGGAGACTACATGGGCACTACAATATAATAAGGGGTTTACTCGAACAAAGCCCTTCTTACCATAAAAATTGATTTGGCTCTAAATATAAAGATTCAATACGTACGTTTTGTAACAATTTCACCTCATGTAGATCAAAATATTTGTCCATCTGTAGTAGCCATGTTCTAGGATCCCTGCCATCAAACTTCCTCATATCAATTTTTGGAACATGGTGGGTGTTCAATGTAACATTAAAGTCTATGGAATCATGATTAACATTTCTTTCGTTCTCATCATGAGTTTCCTTTACTACACTTTCACCATTAGTAACCATTTCTTGTAGCAACTTATTCAAATATATCTTCAATTCTTCCATCTTACAAACCATGCCATTCATGTTATCGTCCATTCCATTCATTTTAGCTTCCATGAAATTCATCTTATCTTGCATGCCATCCATATTAACTTACATGTCATTCATATTAGCTTCCATGCCATTCATCTTGGCTTCAATTACCTTTTGTGAGAGTGAAATTTGTTGTACATGGTTTTTTAATTTTGATATATCATGCATTTTTTTTCTCTTCTTCATGAGTCATTTTAGAGCTTTCAGGTTTCTTACTTGGTGTTTCCATTTTCTTTCTTTAGGGCATCAACTAATGCTAATAATTCCTCACTATTCCTTCTGAATTCCTTCAAACTAATTTTTCAAACCAATCTTATGCAAAATTTAAAAAAAACTACACACCTTTTTTTCACTTTGTAAGAGCTCGATATTGAATCTATTTTATATCTATAACTGCATATCTCAAATATTTTAAATTGTGTCCTAAAGTAGCCCTTTGAGTCCTCTTTCTCACCCCGCAAGTCTGATCAAGATTGGATTCTCCAAGGAAGAGTTATGCCAAATCTCCCTTGGTGGCCTAATTATAGACTATTTCAGTAGAGAAAACTTGTACGAAATGCCATGTGCCACTATTTTGACCTTCGTACCTAAAACTGATATATAGAAAACTACATGCCATACTCTTTCTAAAATTTCTTATGAAATTTCAATCTGAGCTTAGAACAAAAGTTATGACAATTTTCCCTAGGTTGCCTGTTTGGAATGTAATTTGGGAGTCTGCAAAAACCCTAACTTCCTCAGATCATATATCCGAAAATATAGCGAGACAAACTTTGAAATTCAGACCCAAATTTCAGAATAATTTTAGCTTAAATGGCATTTTCTTTTTAGCTTCTGAAACACCACAGAAAAAGAGTTATAGTGAAAATTCCATAATGACCTGTTTGGAGTAGCGAAACCCTAGAATCCAAAGCTCTGATATGAAATATTATGAAATCAACTCACAAAAAGATAGAAAAGAAAGATAAAGGCCTTAGGATTCAGCCTCTTTGAGGGGGAAACCTCCTTTACATTACACAAATGAATAATTCTTGGATGATACAAATGACTAAACCTCCTTTCTATATATAGGAGTCTAAGGGGTCATAATGTAATCAGAGCTGACATAACAATAATAATGTAAAGGCACAATAATAACAATAGTGGGCTTTTATGGGGCACAATAATAAAAATATGGGGACAACATTGACACAAAAATATAATAAGGGGGTTGTAATATATTAATGATAATTTTACATTCATTATAATACAATAATAGGAGTAGTTAATTTAGTGTATATACATGTTTTAATAACTTTTAGTGATTTTATTATAGTGTCAATAGTATGGTTTATGTTTCTAGATAGGCTTGTAACTAATATATTATTCCAATTAAAACCCTAAATTTACTACTTTGAATAAGAATAAAATGAAATATAGGGATGTAGATGTAACTGATAATATAATCAAAGTATCACCAATTATTTGTAGAGAATAAAGATTAGAAATAGGATCTGCAATGATTAGTCCTAAAAGTATGTGACATGGATATATAACAAAGACATAAACCACTTATAAATATTCCTTAGATGTAAGGGTATTTCCTTGTTGAGTATATATTCAAAATAATGATTTTATTTCAAATAAAATATATATTAAATTGAGCATACCTAATTGTTAAAATACATTGTGTGGCAAACCAAAAATTATTGGATCATTTCTAGATTTTTCAAAATAATAATATGTAAAAGGTAAATAAATAATGATCATATATCAGCACGTACTATCACGAAAGGGGAAATAGCCATTTAGGTCGAATGAGAAAGGACATGAAAAGTAGTGTGCTTCTAGATTGATGTTATCACCAAGGTTTCACCCTTATCATAACATCATTTGCTATCAAAAAATGCATTTCCGAGAATATTTGATTGAGAATTTTCCAAACACATTCTCTTATATCTATTTTTCTTAGATTTGTTTAGTGATGTATACCATTTTAGATCCGCATATGAAAATGAACACCATATTATGGGACTTAAGGGTTATGTTGGTAAATACTTCATGAAGTGTGCTTAGGTCACCATGAATGTAACAAGCATAGATTTGATCATTGGCACTATAAATAGTGAAATAATGTAATAAAAAATACAAATCATCCATCAAACAATTTCTTGTCAGTTCATTACGATGTGTAATGATGTAATTAAAAAATGATTAGGGGACTATGTAAATACATCAACTTTGAAAATTGGATAATAAAATATTGTAATGTATGAACCTTAAAACCCTAAGGCAAAAGTATTTGAAGCAAGAAATATTTAGCACAAGACATAAAGGTGAGTCCTTTATATCATGTTTCAACTAGATGTTCAAACAATTGAAATAGGAAAAATTTATAGATATATATACACTTTTTATGAGTACATGGTGAAGCCTAGTGCCAAAACTAGCCAAGAGAATACTAGAAGTTTTCAAATGTGGTTAGAATCCTTTTAAACATAAGATAGAAACAATATCATGGGATATTGAATAGAAAAATTAAACAGGTCATACGACTTAATATGTGGCCCATTTAACTTGATTTAGCATTGATGAAAATACGAAAAAATGTTGTAATTGTTAGCATAAAGTAATTGTATAGGCATTAAAATATATATATTAAATATGTATGTCCAAAAATTACCAACACATCAAAAATGTGAAATAGAATAAGTGACATAGAGTGCATGATATTAAATTATAGCTCATGGCTTGATCAAAGATAAGGTTTTATAGTATCATGTAAGTTGAAACCATGCTATTAAAATTGATGGTATGATATCCAAATAATAGAAGATGTAATTAATGAAGAGTCAATGGATTCAAACAACCAAGATCAATGCATATTTATAAGAAGTTGGGTTTTTACTTTTCCAGGCCATATATATCGATAGAATTCGAAACATGATTAAGGAATTGTGTCAGTACTTTGTGATTGCAAAGCAAGTAATGAAATTGTTCAATATATGAATATGAAAATCCTTATATAAAATTTTATGAAGCAAAAATATTTATAAAATAGAGATAGAGGTTCTTGAACCCTTCTGCATCATCACATTATAAAGAAAAAATAGGTTGAAATGCTCAATATTCGAAAGAAAGGGGAAAATGAAATATAGAGGTATGCATTTTATGCATACCTAATGAAACATATTTCAATATTAATAGAAAAAATTGTTTTACGTGAATAAACTTCTTTTAAATGTTTGCTATGATGGATATGATACCATTATTAATGAGATATATAGAATAACAAGGATGAACCAATAATGACCATAAATTCCTCACCTTAAGTGAAAGAAGAGTTTAACAGAGAAGACAAGTTTGCAAGTCACAAAGATAGTTCAACTCGTAACTTAGATGAGGTGCGTATTTATTAAATGAGCTAAATCAAGTATCCATGTCCAATATTTCATAACTCATCAATAATCTAAAATAGACTGAAATAGATTAATGTATTATTCATGACTTGACCAAAGATAATTTTTCATAGGATCATATAAGATTAAGCCATGCTATAAAAACAAATCACCCTCTTCCCCCTCTTACGCTACCTCCCCGACCCCTCTGCCTCCCCATCCTTGCCCTCCTCTCACTGCTCCCCCTCCTCTTCCCCCTCTTACCCCTTCGTATCTTACCCTTGTACCCCATCCTCCTCATGCACCATCTTGCCCCTCCTCGCCCTCCTCATCTGCCACCTCCTCCTCCTCCTCCTCCCCCTCCACTATTGATGCCGACCCCCTACCCCTCTACTCTTCATCCTCTGGTGCCCATATCCTCCCTCAAATTCTCCTCCGCCTTTGGCGCTTCCCCTTCTATTTCTTCCTCCTCTTGCTCCTCCACCATCCACCCTTCCCTCTTCCACCTCGTCCCGCCCTTCCCCCTTCCTGCCCATCCTCCACCACCTCCTCCTCCCCCTCCTCTTCTTCCACCACTCTCCCCCTCCTCCAACTCCACTCCCCCCCACCACCTCTGCCTTCACCTCCCCCACGTCCACCTACCCCTCCTCATTCGCCTCTTCCCACTCCGTCGCTTCCTCCCCTTAGCCGTCCTCCAACCACCCCGCCACACCAATTCCCACCTCCTACCCCTCCTCGCCAGCTTCCCTTGCCTCCTCCCGCTTCACGTCCCCATCCCCCTTCGCCCCCTTCTCTAGTGCCTAATGCCTCATCCATCCCCCCACCTCTGCCTCTCGACCCCACTCTGCCTCCTCCTCCACCTCTTGTCCCTCCAGCTCTTCTACCTCTTAGCCCTCCTCCCTCTCCTACTTCACCTCCCCTGCCTCCTCCGCTGCCTCTTCGTACCTCTTCCAACTCCTCCCTCTCCTCTCTGCCATCCAACTCTGCCTCGCCCTCCCCCTCCTCATCCTCCAGCTATTCCCGCTCTGCCCCTTCCGTCTCTACACCTTGTTCTCTTGCAGCTATTCCCCCTCCACCCCTTCTGTATCTACCACTCCTTCTCCTCCCCAATCCTCCACCTCGCCCATCTGCCCCCTCCTCCACTTCATCCTCCACCTCCTCTCTCCGTCACCCCTCCTTCTACTACTCCACCACCCCCACTTCCTCTTCTTCTTCATCCTCCTCCCCATCCTCTCCCTCCAGTTTGCCTCTTTCAGTGCCTCCTCTGCCTCCTCCCCCTCCACTCTACCTCTTCTGGCACCTCCCCCACCACCCTATGCCTCCTCCCCCTCCTCTACCCTTCCCCCACCTCCTCTCCCCTCACCTAGCCCTCCCTGCTCCTCCCTCACACTCTACCTCCCCATCCTCCACCACCTCCTCCTCCCACTCTTCTTCCTCCCTCGCCTTTTCCCCCTACTCCTCCCCCATCACCCTCTCTCCTGCCACCTCCTCCCTGTCTCCTACCTCACTATTCTCACTCGCCACCCGCTCCTCCTCTTCTGCCACTTCCTTGTTGTCCTCCTCCTCATCCTCCTCTCACTTCTCCCAACCCCCTTTGTGACCTTCCCATACGACTCGCCCCCCCTCCCAACCACCTACCCATCCTCCCCCACCTTCTCTTTCTCCTCCGCCTCTTCATCCCTCCTCAAAATCCTCCGTGTTGATTCCACCCTTTACCCAACACCCTCCACCTCCTCTGGCTCTACCTACTCCTCCTCCCCCTCTTCCCCCTCTTTCCACCACCTTGGAACCCCCACCTCCTCTAGCACCTCTTCCCCCTCTTCCCACCATCCCGAAACCCACGCTCCTCCCCCTCCTCACCGCTTCGCCCGGCCACCTAATCCTCCTCCACCTCATAAACCCCCCTTCCTCTGCCTCCTCCCCACACTGCCACCTTTGCCACCTCCTCCTCCTCCTCCTCCTCCTCCCCCCTACCTCCTCGCACATGCCTCCTCTTCCTTCACATCTTCCCCTCCTCTACCTTATGGCCCCTCGCCACATCCCCCACCCTATGCCTCCTACCCCCCTCGTTCTCCTCTACCCCACATCCTCTTCCTTCATGCTGCTTCTGCCTCCTCGTCCTCGCCCTCATGATTACTACACTCACCACCTCCTCTTCCTCCTCCTCACCCACCCTTCCCCCAACTGCCTCTATCGTGTTTCGAAATTGTAACCATTTAGCTTTTGTTTTGCGGAGTAACTATGATTGGGTGTGAGGGGAGATGGATATTGATAAGAAATTGCTCAAAATTTCAAATGTATGAACAAAAGTACACAAAAATAAATATTATCCATAGTTGCAGAAAAATAATTATAAACAATACTTCCAAAGAAGTTATCAGCATTTCAAATGTGCGAGTAAAATGATCTATAAATGCTATGCATAGTTGCAGAAAAAAAATTATAAACAAAACATAAAACAAGGATCGAAGGACAAGCTTTTCTTAAGAATGTTAAAATAATTCAAATTGACAGAAATGACTTGCTTGCCTCTGCAAATGTGATCATCCTGAGCGTGGGAAAGATTGCACCTGCAACAAAATGTAGACCATAATCTACCCGAAATTTGTAAGCCCTCAATGTTGTGTTTCTTGAATTCTAACCCACATCAATAATATAATAATCAATATGGATTGGATTTAAACACTCCATCAACAAAATTAGCAATATTTCTAGAATTTCAACAATATGAGAAAATATTATGTCAAGATTATGTCCTCACATTAAGACCATCAATTATTTATTGAATTTTTTTGTTTCATTTTATATTCATATTGTTTTGCTATCTTATAAAATAGTTAGTTAAAAGTTTAGAAAGCTTTTGCATAAACTTCCATTCAAAATTTTAAATGGTAGTGAAGAAAATTGTCATAACTAGAAGTTACGAGTTATTCACTTTGGGAAAAAAATTAGAATAACTTAGCTTTTCACCCAAATCATGAATCCAGAAATCTAGAAATATCAAGCATGCATGCATTTATTTATTTCCAAAAATTCGAAATCTCTTAATCAAATTAAATATCATAAATTTGGAGATAACCCTAAGAAAAAGCAGAAATAAGGAAATATTGAGAAGTTTTAAGGTACCTTTAGCATTTTCCTCCATAACGGTATCTTCTGTCTTTCACTAACCTCTTTCCACCGTGCTTTAAATATCAAACGACATGCAATTCATGAATCATCCTCTCTAATGTGCTCTCAGGCATAATGATCGACTCTACTCTACCCTTAAACTAATTAAACATATATTAAACAACATTAATCCTGAGATAACTCGTTGAAGAATTACAAATGGATAAATATTTAGAAGTAGTTGTAAAGTTTTTTAAGCCGGTGGCTCCATAGCTGTATTCACTCCGCCTTTCGCTCAACCCCCTATACTCTTTATCTCAGCTAAATGAAGAAAGAAAGAAAGAGAAACAACAAAAAAACACACAATGATACTAAAACGATAAATATATTAATTAATGAATGAATTAATCAGATTAAAACCATCTCACATACCCTGACTGCTTGATCCAAAAGGGGAATGGAAATTTTGTTTAATTAGTTTGCTTTAAAGATAAAACTACATGGAATTCGGAATTGAACCTCTGCTCTGTTCTGCTCTTTCTCGCTCAAAAGCATAATGATCCTCTCTGCTCTGCTCTGCTCTTAAGCGAATCCAGGGATAACACTCCTCGAAGAATTAAAAATAGAGAAGTATTAAGAAGTTGTTGGAAGGTAGCTATATGCACTCTTTATCTCAACAAAATGCTTGAAAACAAATAAAACAAACAATGCACGACTAATTGAGAAAGTCTAGAAATAACTAATGAAATGATATCACTAAAATCGTACCACATAACTTTCACTAGCATTTGCACCAGATGTTGCAAAGGAAACGCCGTAAGGCATAAATCGAAGAAAGCAAATAGAGCAAAAAAATACTTTGATAAAGA
>APFE031615225.1:0-17073 GCA_000404065.3 Pinus taeda
AATCTAGCATAGTTTCTAGCCCAAACACAAGCACATTTCCAATAAAAATTTTGCAAGGTGAAAGAAATTTAATGCATATTAGCTTTACATGTGGCACAAATACAATCATACTACCAACAACAACATTGCATCCCAAAAGAAATATATTGCGCGTTATGTTTATTTTTAAAACAAATCAACAAAGTGTAATGGTGATTATTTGTTGTGAAGACCCATATGAAAAGTGGCGTAATGCTAATAAGACCAATGAAGCTACTGCAGGATACCCACTCACCTTTCCCTTTATCCTACAAAAAAACTCCGAGGTGCAAAATCCTTTTTTTGCCGAGTGATTTCTTGTAAGAGGGGAAAGTAATGAATAATTTTTCCTGCTAGACTATATTTATTTGGGGAAAACACGGTGAAACATGAAGCCTCATCACTTCAAAATTTGTGTTTCCTTGGGGGGGTGGTTGTTCCTCTAATGGTTGATTTCCCGTACTAATTAATATTTCCTTTAGCTGACACATTTTTCCTTCCACTAGGTTGTCAACAAGGAGCTTATTATAAGAGAATATTCATCTATTGTGCTCCTTCCAAATTTCCCAAAGGATGAAACCTCGAATGAAATTTCAGGTAAGGTTCACCACCTCGTATTTTGTATAATGCACCCGCCATTTCTTTATTGTTTCTTGTATGCTATCTCGACTTTGGTTTCTTTATCTAAATATTGAGGCTAATTAGTCCCATAGTGCCTCCATATAGTTACATGTGTTAAGTAAATGAATAAGCCTCTCTTTTGTGTTTTCGGAGAGGAAACACAAAGAGGAACCTATAAATCCTCTCTTTATAAGTTTGTCCCAAGTTAGGACCTTCTGGTGTAATTGCCCGGTTTCCGTCGCCGCCCGGAAAATTGCTTTTTTTGAAGTCTAAAATATAAATCACTCAATAATGACAAAAATAAACAGCACAAAAGGATGCAAAAAATTTGGGATGCAAGCATTTCATTTAAGATGTTGCTTCTTGCCTCATTCACTTTGAACCAGACATTCCTCAAAGGAAAGATTCCTTTGACAACATGAACAGATGCAATCCAATGAATGTTGGCCTAAGATACCGGATTTGCTGGAAAGGGGGCACGAATCCCGAATCGGTCGAATCCGATACGATTCTGTACGGATTCGTGTCCTTTTTTTCGGACACGTCGTGTCCTTTTTCCCCACGTCGTGTCATATGGTGTCCCGAAAAAAATCGAATTGCGTCGCGTTTTTTGAAACGAGTCCTATGTGTGGGCGAGTCCTGTGTGTGAGCCAGGTAAGTTCCTCCCGCGGCTGACGGGTATAAACCCTGAAACTCAAACCAGTATATGACATATGTGCGTTCGCCGTTCAGTGAAAACCTCTGTCGGCTTTAGTATTTGCTCCATGTTTTTTTTAACAGAGATTATAATGAGCACGGGACTGTTTGTCTGCGTTGTTTGTACAGTTGTCTTAACTAAGTTACAGTTGGTTGTACAGGTGATTGTCTCTTGAACGAGACATTATTTTTGCATCTTACTGCCCCATTGAATAATACTATTAATTCTCTATCTCTCACTCTCTCCAATTTTTAATGTGTATATGCATAATTCAATACTTTCTGCCTTAATGATGAACAGGTTATATGACAAATTTGAATTGCTGAAGTGATTGAGGTTTTGTTTCCTTGAGCCAGCTGCATCTACCCTTGTTATTTGGGATTAGAACAATGACTTGTTCAATGTGCAATTGAAGTTGATAAAAAACAAGTGAAACCTTTGGATATCAAGAAAACACACATAAGGTCACTAGACTATACACATAGGCTATTTGAACTGGCTGTATGTATACCTAGCATCGTTTCTACATGTTGAAACTAAATACTACTGTATAACCTAAAAGCAGACCACACTCACTGTTTCTTTTTTAAATGTCATTCTAAACCATTCAGGTTTCAATCTCTTAAGGTTCATCTGGATTTGTTTTGCATACAGACCAGAAGCCATTGTCAAAACTTTTGTCTATTTGAACTGGCTGGATGTCCGATGTACACCTAGCATCTTCTCTCCAGTGTTGAAACGAAATGCTGCTGTAGAACTTAAAAGCAAGCCATGCTCGTTTCTTTTTTAAATGGCATCCTAAACCATTCAGGGTTTCAACCTTATAATGTTCACCTCGATTAGCTTTGCATATATACCAGAATCCATGGTTGAAGCATTTGTGTATTCTTCCAACAAACTTCTTGTTCATAGCTTTTGTTATTTGGGTAGTCCCATATTGGTAATAAAGTACATAAGTCCTCAGCGTAAGTTTTATTTAAACTGTGTAATTTGGTATTTATATATGATGACACTGACAGACTTAGATACCAACAATGGAATGAAAAATTTCATTACTATTCAATAGATCCTCTGCTGAGCACATAATCTTCTTTTCCACAGCCTGCATGAAATTTCTTTCATAAATATGATGTTATCAAGGTCAGGGTCTACATCTTGGCTTGCTAAAACAGAATGTCCTTAATTTCAATGCCTAATCTATTCTGGGGAATTAGTTTTGGTCATATGAATATCTATGTTATTTTGTCCAGCCATTCCATGTTGTGATGCAATTTCAATGACTATATCTCATTAGGAATGCCTGTTGCAGAAATTCATGAACAGGGAGAAACTGAAAGAATTACTGCTGGAAAAGAGGTAACATAAAAAGGCTCCGGGCCATGGTGCACACTACAGAAGAACAACTTCAAGTGCACAAGAGGCAGAGTACATATTTGACTTAGCTAGCTGCAAAAACCCTTCCAAAAGGCGTTCATTGCCTCCCTATGCGCTTGGCTACGGAGTATTATGCCCTGAATTCTAGCGAGCAAGATTTTCCACACAAGGAAAAATTAGGTGACAAAGCTCTCTATCATTATGCAATATTTTCTGACAACGTTCTTGCAACAGCAGTGGTTGTGAACTCTATTATATTTCATGCTAAGGTAGATTCCTCTATCCTTGAGATTTACACTACATCTGAAGGAAACCTCTTAGTTCTGTTTGAAGGTTAGTATAGGCATTATTTATTGGCTGAGATGTAATTGTTTTCTCTATGCAGGAGCCAGAAAGGCATGTATTTCATTTGGTCACTGATAAGCTAAACTATGCAGCAATGAAAATGTGGTTCTTGGCTAACCCCCCAGGGAAAGCAACAATTCAGGTTCAGACCATTGATGACTTTACATGGCTAAATTCTAGTTATAGCCCAGTTTTGAGACAGCTTGGCTCTGCATCTATAAAGGATTATTACTTTAGGTCACATCGTATGAATGCAGATTCCAATTTGAAGTATCGGAATCCAAAGTATCTGTCTATCCTTAACCATCTTCGCTTCTACCTCCCTGAGATCTTTCCAGAGCTCGAAAAAGTCCTCTTCCTGGATGATGATATTGTGGTGCAAAGGGATTTGACCGAGCTTTGGAATATCGATATGCAAGGGCGGGTAAATGGTGCAGTGGAAACCTGTGGAGAAAGCTTTCATAGGTTTGACAAATATCTCAATTTTTCCAACGTACTCATTGCAAAGAACTTTGATCCAAATGCTTGTGGATGGGCATATGGAATGAATATATTTGATCTGGAAGAATGGAGGAAACAGGGAATAACAGGGATTTACCATCAATGGCAAAATCTACTAAGTACATGCTAACCTTCTACATTTTGCTTATTGCCTAATTTTTTTAATCTGTCCTCTGGATTTAACATTCTATCTGTTCTCCGTGTTGTGTTCATCTCAGAACAAAGATAAACAGTTATGGAAGTTGGGTACCCTGCCTCCTGGGCTGATCACTTTCTATCACCTGACATTCGTCTTGGATAAATCTTGGCATGTTCTGGGTCTTGGTTATAACCCTAATGTTGATTCAACTGAAATTGAAAGAGCAGCAGTGATACATTACAACGGCAATATGAAACCATGGCTCGATATAGCCATCCCTAAGTACAGACATTACAGGTATACAGGTATATGATCAATAATGCAAATACAGGTTCTGAGGCGGAACAAACCTGGTTGGCGAGTAGCAGAGCTGGAGGCGATCAGCAGAGCGGGAGGCGCCTAGTCGAGGAGGAGAGCGGGAGCGAGCAGCAGAGCGGGAGGCGCCTAGTCGAGGAGGAAAATCGCGATCGGAAATCAGGCAATGATTCGAGCAGTAGAGCGGGTGGCCAGGGTGATTGAGTAAATCCCGGAGCGTAGATTGAGTAAATCAGGGAGTCGGGGGCCAGTGGGGGCTGAGCTGAGGAAGGGGGGCGGAGCCAGATTGCCGGCAGCTGGAGCCGGTAAATTTTCCGGGCGGCGACGAAAACCGGGCAATTCCTCCGCCCAGCTTCTTCTTTCTTGGTGTGATTTAGAAAATCTTTAATTACCTTGATCTTTTGCAATGTTTTCCTAGCATGTGTCTTGAGCATATCTACCTCTTTGTTAGTTGTCTATGTTATTATGATATTTCCTTGGACCAGTTCCAATTAGTACCTACAATTTTTTATTAGTTTGATGACCTTTTTTATGGATCATTTTTAGGACCCTCTCCAGCATGAGTTGACCCTCACAATCTCTTACCTAGAGGTTAGGATGAGTCTCCATTCTCCCGATGCATTATTTTACCATGTGGATCACTACTTATGTTCTTCTTAGATCTCACATTAGTTCTGAATGTGATGGAAAATCTCCCTCGAACTTCGTGTGCATAGTTAGCATGTCGATTCATTCAATTGAACTATGAGGACATTTCACAAGTTAAGGAGGTGATATTGGACGGCCACTAGCCTCAACATTAGTTCTAAAGAAATAAATAGTCTCATCCCTACCTTCATCCTTTTCATGATCTTCATTGGAACTAGAAGAAGCCATTACGTGAACTAGTCTTGGAGTTCTGGTGGAAAAAGGAAAAATACTATGTGTAGGCTTAAGGGTGGTACAACAAGAAATGTGCATGCCACTCTAGGTTCAAATTGTTGTGGGAGAAGGTGCATGGGAGAAGGAGAGTTAAGGGTTAGAGGAATGAAACACTGGAATTTGGACCCCTCCCATGATGAAAAAGTTGACAAAGGTGAATATTTTCCCATAGTGTGAGTGCTCAGGGATATAAACTTGAATTTCCCAATTGTAAGGCTTAATACTAAGAAAAGCGATAAAATTGGCTTGCACATGATCTGACAGTGAGATTCTCTAATGAGAGCTTAAGGATTAATAATTTCAAACCACAGTGATATGTTGACGTGATTTCAGTAAAGAATTCCCACTAGGAGAACAAAAAATGGCCTTGTTGGTGCTTATATAGGAAATATTGGAAGCACATGCATAGTATGAACACGTCTTCCTTCCATTGGCTCCCTCACAGTAGTAGGTTCCAGGTGGCATTACTTCGCCTTGATAAGTTACTAGGAAGGATAAGAAGGAAAAGGGAAGCAAAGAGCAAGAAATGAAGAATTGCATGATTCAGCTACAACATGATTACTTGTAGGTTTCAATTTGCATGTATGATTTCCTTTCTCGGTTTGCCATGCATTGTGTATTTGGTTCTCTTGTTGTCATTAGCATGGGTTTTAACAAGTGTGATAGTCGTTTCAACCTTTCCCTACCGTTTCTAGATAGTCATGGTGAGATGGGGTTCTTCAATTTGGTTGAGATGGATTATTGGATGGTTTCAAAACTGAGTGAGGTGGTCTAAGGAAAAATCACAAGGCCTAGGAATCCCTGAACTGGTAAAGCTGGGATTGCAGTAAATACTAATTATGTATACCCTTGTTGGGCCTAGGATTACTAAACTGGTGATTGTCGAGAGATAGGGTAAACCCTAGAGGGAGGAGAGGGACAAATTCCTCATGGTTTAGGTGGAGTGATCAGAGGCGTCCCTTCTTGTATAGGCGTTGTGATCCCTAGAGTGGTATGTGGTGGGATTGAGGTAAAGCATGGTAGTGTATGCTTTTTGTTTGGGCCTAGGAATCCCTTAGTGAGATATAGAGTAAAGCCTGGTTATATAGGTGCCTTTTTTGGGCATATAAATCATTGTGAAATGTTGGTGTGATACGCAGTAAAGAATAAGAACCATGGTTGGTTTGTTGTGAGTCCCACATTCATGCTTGGAATATGGCATGGGGGTGATTCACTGAAAGAAATATTTGGCTCAGGCTAATCTATGGTTAGGTGGTACGTGGAAGTGCTTGACTTGATTGAGTTTTTCATATTTTAATAAGATATATTTTCGACTTATGTACTATGTGTAAATTTACTTGATATTATGTGGCTTTAATATCTATTATATCATTGATATTTCTATGACTATATGATGGTTATAAGCATCGATTTATGAAAGATTTGAGTTATGGATATCATCATGTTTCAATTAATGAATTGATGGATGATGAATGAATGACCTAATAGATGATAATGCAAATACTGTGAGAGGGTACCACACCTTATTGATGAATCTCAAATAAGTATGAGGTCCCTATGTTAAGATGTGTTTTTATGACCTGTACATTACATGTTCATGATGTATTTGATGAAATTTATGTAATGGTCAGGATGCGTCAGGTAAAGTCCTTGTTCAATTTTTTGATTAAATGCATTTTCTCCTTGGTATTTATCATTTATGAGAATTTCATCACGTTCTGGGTAGAGGCTTGAGTCATAGCCTTGAAAGGTCGCTCAAATTTCAGGGTCACATGCATAAAATTGTCTAAAAAAGACTATAGGGACATGGAGGCCTTCTTGTCGGAGTGATGGACATAGGTTCTATTCTAGTTCTAGTTCAAACAGGTATCATGGTCATCATCATCATCATCTTTAAAGGAGGAGTGATATGGGATATTTTCCAAATGAGTTTAATAAAGGCAAGGCTCCTACATTTCATGGTTACTCACGATGAAGAAGTTCTTTGAGCTACATGACTATATAAAGAATATGAAGGCCAAAATAACTATCTTCAAACTCATCTGTTGTCCTCATCCACTATACTAATTAATATTACAAGGACGTTTATTAATTACCATAACTACCATAATGACCATGGATGTGTTTTTATTCCTTGAATATAGGCACATTTTTGGAATGTGTGTGCATTCTCTGAATGCATGTGCATTCTTGGAACATGTGCATGTTCATATGAATGTGTGCGCATTCTTGATCCATGACTAGTTGGTGACCTAGCTACCATCATGGTTTGTAGTTTGGGCCTTATTTATCCTATACACTAAGGAACATGTGCACATATGCATGCACATTCCTAGGACTGTGCACATGTTCCCGTGGGATCACATTCCTAATAGCCAAATTTCTACTTTTGGGGCCATCATCGTCATGCACTTGCCTAACAAAAGTGTCTTTTTTATTCCTCCAATACACGGAATATATGATCCATGTCTGTACATTTGTTATAAGTATCTATAGACTTCTATTTTTATATATTTAGCAAATGTTTTATTTCTCTCACAAATATATATATATATATGATGAATATCTATATCTCAGTATGGGCAAAGTGTTTCATGAGTCAACTTTTTACCTATGGATTCCTAGGGGGTTGTCCCTAGCTATAACATAGTTTCATGAGTCTCATGGAATTAATGTTTTTCCCATTTGAGTCCTATTTGGAATTTTATGATGATTTGCAACTCACTTCCAAGAGCCATTTAGGGTCATTGTGAATTTTTCGTGGGGTCACAAAATAAAACCCAACAACATAAATGGCTTTTGCAAGATCCATAACTTGTGTTTGGCTGAGTCCCATGCAAAGTACACTACCCACGATTTCTCAAGTTCATTTTGAAGATCAAAGATAAAATAAGTGTGGGGATTTTTCATAAAGGTGGAAAACTCATTGTGAAATTTGAAAACCTTATTCTTTTCACCTAGTTTTTAACAATTTGAAAAGCCTAGTTTTGTGGCATTTGAAAACCCTAGTAATGTAGAATGTGGAAACTCCAATATAGTGAGTTTAAATTTGAGTTCATAATTAGAAAATGTAGTTAACCACACCATATTGAAATTTCATTGCAAGATGGCAATGCCCTTCAATGTATATTAAAGTGCAATTTGAAAACTCTAGTTTTGTGAAATTTGAAAATCGTATTTTTCTGGAATTTGAAAGCCACAGTAATATGGAATTTGATGTAATGGAATTGTTGTTTATACCACTAATTTATACCCAACACACCATAAGAGATGCTCGTAAGTGACATAATAAAGTGATGCCACATAAGCAATGTACATAAGTGATACTCTTCAAAATGAGACACATAGTCAACATGCCACAAGATACTTACAATAAGTGACATAGATAAGCATAAATGCACTAGCATAATGCATAGATGCCACGATACACCATATGAGGTGTCACATATAAGTGATGCACCTAAACTAGCAAGGAATAAGTGATGCACATAAGAAATGAACCATGACAAAAATGGCATATCCATCAATGCATGTAAGTGTTGCACCATAAGTGACACATAATTAGTAATCTTACATGACACACATAATTGATACAACATAAGAAATATACATAATCTAAATCGATTGTTATACGTAGTGGTTGCAATATATTCAAGAGGATATGTAATATAGAGGTTTCAATATACATGGGAAGATATGTAAGGAACATCTACCTTCTATTGACCAATCCCCAAA
Organism: Pinus taeda; assembly: GCA_000404065.3. NCBI lineage: Eukaryota > Viridiplantae > Streptophyta > Pinopsida > Pinales > Pinaceae > Pinus > Pinus taeda. The sequence continues at coordinate 8,667 of APFE031615225.1, forward strand.
GTTGACAAGAGGTTGATGCCTCTCATTTTAGCACTTTATGCACTTTACACTTTCTCTTTATGCACTTTTCTTGGGATGTTATATTTGTTGATTATAGTTATGGATTAAGATATGGCCCATAAAGAATTTATGAGAGATATACTTTTCAAAGTGAGACATAGTCAACATGCCATATGATAGACATCAAAAGTCACATCAACTTATGAACTATTAAATCATCTCTAGTGTATCCCTCTGTATTTTGACTTCACCCTCATGATGAAGAATATATACATTTGTAGAATTTACTGAAAAAATTAATATTATAAATAAAATTTACATTTATTTCATATCTTAATCCTAAAAACTTTCAGCTTATATACACCCTGAATTGTTACATCAAAGGAAAAAATATTTTTGGTGTTATCACTTAAAATTATATTTAATCTTATTAACAGTAAGGTTCCAATCAAAACAATTTTAGTATAATCCCCATAAAGCGTAGAGTTTTAAGCTTGAGCATTTTAATCAATCCAAACTTCCAACCTTTACCAAACTTTATGAGTAGCGTGCATTTGATCAAACTCTCCTCTCTGCCTCTCTATGTAATGGTGTTAGTTATTCATAATTTTAAAAAGAAAGTCGTAAAAATGAATTATGGTTATAGTTTTATTTTAATTATGTAAAACATGGCCATTACACCGTAAAAAGCTTGCTTGACCACATGGCCATTATTGTAAAAAGCACACCGTGAGACTTCTCTTTAATATTGATAAACCATGCCCATGCCCATGCTCATGCTCGTGCCCGTGCATACACCAAGGGTGTGTTTTGTAAGGGACACCTAGGTAAGTGTTTTATTTTATCTATTATTTATATTGCTTATCCACATAAATAATGCCATCACCGCGAATGAAGAGTTTAGTTAAATAAGGGTGTATTAGGAAATAAGATTTTCATTACTCCCTTCGTGGCTCCACCACGGTTCTGTGGTGTTGAATGTGATCGGGGCTAGGAATTGTGCCACGACCCCTCCCCTAAATGCGAATTTAAATAAAACGCATGACTATAGACTGCAGTTTAAATAGCAATTAATGTTCAGTTTAAATTGCGTTCAGTTTAATTCATTCCACGTTCAGTTTAAATAACAATTAATGTTCAGTTTAAATTGCGTTCAGTTTAATTCCACGTTCAGTTTAAATAGCAATTAATGTTCAGTTTAAATTGTGTTCAGTTTAAATAGAAATTAATGTTTAGTTTAAATAGCAATTAATGGTTAATTTTCTGGAAGTTAAGTCTAGTTTAATTTGCTGTAGCAGTTGACTGTTAGTTCGCTGCAGTGTATTGTTAGTTTCCTTCCAAATTCCAGCCTGCTGCTGAAGAAAGAACATAGCAGAACACATAGCAGAACAGAACATAGCAGAACAGAGGGGCTGAAGAAAGAACTAGCAGAACATAGCAGAACAGAGGGTATTGTGAGAGTGTTGTCAAAGAAAAACACCCGTTGTCAAGTATTTAAGCAGAAGCCGTAGAGCAAACCCATCACATATCAGAGCTAACTTGCCAAGCAGCTTCACCCATCACAGATCAGAGCCAACTTGCCAAGCAGCTTCACTCCTCAACAGTGTTGTCAATTCTATTGTCAAAAGGTACTGCTGCAAACTTCAATCTCTGGTTTTTTTTTTCAATCTATGGTTTTTTTAAACGTGGATTCCATTTAAACTTTATTAGTTTCATAAGTGACCATTGATAACATCTTTTCATAAGCTTGCTTGAATTTATCCAAAAGAAATGGCACCGACACTTTCAGAGTTTTCACGGCATTCTCTATCCATTATTTTTAATTTGAAAGTTGTTTCTCATAATGAATTTTAATATAAACAAAAAATGCCCCTAGACCAGGCGGATCTCAAAACGTGGAAACAATAAGAAGAAGATTGAATAGGTTAAAAAATTGCCTAAATTAGGCGTTGGAATGAAGGTCTTAAATGTGTAATATATGCACACAAGATTGCAGCAATGTCTGCAGAAAACAATTATACATTTCCAAGATTGCCACATTTTTATGTGTAACAAACTGCCGTTAGGAAGACATTCCACTCGCAGGCTGCCCAGTTTAACATCTGAATGTCCTCTCAGGTTTTACCATTACAGGTTAAGTCTCCACAATTCTTGTGGAAACCAACAAAGGGCACTGCACAGGTTCCTTGGTGAAAGTTCATGGAATAATAAACAATCTTCTAGTAAATCTACTCACTGATATTGCATAGCTGCAAGAATATGTGATCATATTTCACGTACTTAGTCCAGTAATGTCTGTACTTAGGGATGGCTATATCGAGCCATGGTTTCATATTGCCGTTGTAATGTATCACTGCTGCTCTTTCAATTTCAGTTGAATCAACATTAGGGTTATAACCAAGACCCAGAACATGCCAAGATTTATCCAAGACGAATGTCAAGTGATAGAAAGTGATCAGCCCAAGAGGCAGGGTACCCAACTTCCATAACTGTCTATCTTTGTTCTGAGATGAACACAACACGGAGAACAGATAGAATGTTAAATCCAGAGGACAGATTAAAAAAATTAGGCAATAAGCAAAATGTAGAAGGTTAGCATGTACTTACTAGATTTTGCCATTGATGGTAAATCCCTGTTATTCCCTGTTTCCTCCATTCTTCCAGATCAAATATATTCATTCCATATGCCCATCCACAAGCATTTGGAACAAAGTTCTTTGCAATGAGTACGTTGGAAAAATTGAGATATTTGTCAAACCTATGAAAGCTTTCTCCACAGGTTTCCACTGCACCATTTACCCGCCCTTGCATATCGATATTCCAAAGCTCGGTCAAATCCCTTTGCACCACAATATCATCATCCAGGAAGAGGACTTTTTCGAGCTTTGGAAAGATCTCAGGGAGGTAGAAGCGAAGATGGTTAAGGATAGACAGATACTTTGGATTCCGATACTTCAAATTGGAATCTGCATTCATACGATGTGACCTAAAGTAATAATCCTTTATAGATGCAGAGCCAAGCTGTCTCAAAACTGGGCTATAACTAGAATTTAGCCATGTAAAGTCATCAATGGTCTGAACCTGAATTGTTGCTTTCCCTGGGGGGTTAGCCAAGAACCACATTTTCATTGCTGCATAGTTTAGCTTATCAGTGACCAAATGAAATACATGCTTTTCTGGCTCCTGCATAGAGAAAACAATTACATCTTAGCCAATAAATAATGCCTATACTAACCTTCAAACAGAACTAAGAGGTTTCCTTCAGATGTAGTGTAAATCTCAAGGATAGAGGAATCTACCTTAGCATGAAATATAGTAGAGTTCACAACCACTGCTGTTGCAATAACGTTGTCAGAAAATATTGCATAATGATAGAGAGCTTTGTCACCTAATTTTTCCTTGTGTGGAAAATCATGCTCGCTAGAATTCATGGCATAATACTCCGTAGCCAAGCGCATAGGGAGGCAATGAAGGCCTTTTGGAAGGGTTTTTGCAGCTAGCTAAGTCAAATATGTACTCTGCCTCTTGTGCACTTGAAGTTGTTCTTCTGTAGAGTGCACCATGGCCCGGAGCCTTTTTACGTTACCTCTTTTCCAGCAGTAATTCTTTCAGTTTCTCCCTGTTCATGAATTTCTGCAACAGGCATTCCTAATGAGATATAGTCATAGTCATTGCATCACAACATGGAATGGCTGGACAAAATAAGATAGATATTCATATGACCAAAACTAATTCCCCAGAATAGATTAGGCATTGAAATTAAGGACATTCTGTTTTAGCAAGCCAAGATGTAGACCCTGACCTTGATAACATCATATTTATGAAAGAACTTTCATGCAGGCTGTGGAAAAGAAGATTATGTGCTCAGCAGAGGATCTATTGAATAGTAATGAAATTTTTCATTCCATTGTTGGTATCTAAGTCTGTCAGTGTCATCATATATAAATACCAAATTACACAGTTTAAATAAAACTTACGCTGAGGACTTATGTACTTTATTACCAATATGGGACTAGCCAAATAACAGAAGCTATGAACAAGAAGTTTGTTGGAAGAATATACAAATGCTTCAACCATGGATTCTGGTATATATGCAAAGCTAATCGAGGTGAACATTATAAGGTTGAAACCCTGAATGGTTTAGGATGCCATTTAAAAAAGAAACGAGCATGGCTTGCTTTTAAGTTCTACAGCAGCATTTCGTTTCAACACTGGAGAGAAGATGCTAGGTGTACATCGGACATCCAGCCAGTTCAAATAGACAAAAGTTTTGACAATGGCTTCTGATCTGTATGCAAAACAAATCCAGATGAACCTTAAGAGATTGAAACCTGAATGGTTTAGAATGACATTTAAAAAAGAAACAGTGAGTGTGGTCTGCTTTTAGGTTATACAGTAGTATTTAGTTTCAACATGTAGAAACGATGCTAGGTATACATACAGCCAGTTCAAATAGCCTATGTGTATAGTCTAGTGACCTTATGTGTGTTTTCTTGATATCCAAAGGTTTCACTTGTTTTTTATCAATGGGTTCAGACTGTTCCATGTTTACAGCTGTTTCCTCTTTAGAAATAACTCTTTCAGATTCTCCCTCTGCGTGGATTGAGGAAATATCCCCGGTATCAAAATCTGAAACAGGCATTCTTTAATGAGAAGTATAGTTATTGAAATCACAAAAAGATATGCTTGCATTCTTTGATGAGCTATATAGTTATTGAAATTGCAAACAAATATCTATGCAAGAATGGTTTGGAAGCCTTACCAGTTGAATCTTGTTTGAAACTTCTTTTATTTTGTATAGCATTTTCAATGGGTTCAGACTGTTCCTTGTTTGCAGATGTTACCTCTTCTCTAGAAGTAAGACTCTGAGTTTCTCCCTCTCCATTGATTGAAACAGAATCACCAGTCTCAATTTCTGCAACAGGCGTTCCCAATGAGATATAGTAATTAAAATCACAAACAAATAAATGTGCATTAAAACCAACAATGAAGGACCTAACATTTTCAGTACACAGAACATGCTCTCCGTGTTTTTGGACTTCTTAGCAAATTTGATGATTTCCATCAGCAATTCAAGCAAGGAAAGATAATAGGGAGCAAAGAATGCTCCAGATTAACCAAATCTGATGAAAATGTCAGGGTTTAGAAAAACCTTAACAGCCTTTCCCTTTCATATTGAATTCTGTCATAACGCATTTCCCGCGTGGCCTTCTTCTGAATGATCTTCTGATGCATCTCTTCTCTCCGGTGCTCCTCTCTTGAATGGCCTTCTAATCCACCGAGAAATGGTAGTTGGTTCAAAGTAATGTCTTCAAATGCAGACGTATTTTCTTGGTGATTTTCAAATTCCTGCTTCTCTGCCGTGCCAGATTTCTTGTTGACTCTGTCAGCCCTGGGATGGACAACAAACAATATCCTTGGTAGGTATTGCACCATCCTTCTTAGATCCAAATGAGGACTCTGGGGAACAAGGGTATATATATACCACTTTTCACTTGTTAAAACCAAACTGGAAGTAAACCAACAACATTATCAAACCATGTTGCATCACAACATGGAATGGCTGGACAAAATAACATAGATATTCATATGACCAAAACTAATTCCCCAGAATAGATTAGGCATTGAAATTAAGGACATTCTGTTTTAGCAAGCCAAGATGTAGACCCTGACCTTGATAACATCATATTTATGAAAGAAATTTCATGCAGGCTGTGGAAAAGAAGATTATGTGCTCAGCAGAGGATCTATTGAATAGTAATGAAATTTTTCATTCCATTGTTGGTATCTAAGTCTGTCAGTGTCATCATATATAAATACCAAATTACACAGTTTAAATAAAACTTACGCTGAGGACTTATGTACTTTATTACCAATATGGGACTAGCCAAATAACAGAAGCTATGAACAAGAAGTTTGTTGGAAGAATATACAAATGCTTCAACCATGGATTCTGGTATATATGCAAAGCTAATCGAGGTGAACATTATAAGGTTGAAACCCTGAATGGTTTAGGATGCCATTTAAAAAAGAAACGAGCATAGCTTGCTTTTAAGTTCTACAGCAGCATTTCGTTTCAACACTGGAGAGAAGATGCTAGGTGTACATCGGACATCCAGCCAGTTCAGATAGACAAAAGTTTTGACAATGGCTTCTGGTCTGTATGCAAAACAAATCCAGATGAACCTTAAGAGATTGAAACCTGAATGGTTTAGAATGACATTTAAAAAAGAAACAGTGAGTGTGGTTTGCTTTTAGGTTATACAGTAGTATTTAGTTTCAACATGTAGAAACGATGCTAGGTATACATACAGCCAGTTCAAATAGCCTATGTGTATAGTCTAGTGACCTTATGTGTGTTTTCTTGATATCCAAAGGTTTCACTTGTTTTTTATCAACTTCAATTGCACATTGAACAAGTCATTGTTCTAATCCCAAATAACAAGGGTAGATGCAGCTGGCTCAAGGAAACAAAACCTCAATCACTTCAGCAATTCAAATTTGTCATATAACCTGTTCATCATTAAGGCAGAAAGTATTGAATTATGCATATACACATTAAAAATTGGAGAGAGTGAGAGATAGAGAATTAATAGTATTATTCAATGGGGCAGTAAGATGCAAAAATAATGTCTCGTTCCTCTCCGAAAACACAAAAGAGAGGCTTATTCATTTACTTAACACATGTAACTATATGGAGGCACTATGGGACTAATTAGCCTCAATATTTAGATAAAGAAACCAAAGTCGAGATAGCATACAAGAAACAATAAAGAAATGGCGGGTGCATTATACAAAATACGAGGTGGTGAACCTTGAAATTTCATTCAAGGTTTCATCCTTTGGGAAATTTGGAAGGAGCACAATAGATGAATATTCTCTTATAATAAGCTCCCTGTTGACAACCTATTGGAAGGAAAAATGTGTCAGCTAAAGGAAACATTAATTACTACGGGAAATCAACCATTAGAGGAACAACCACCCCCCCAAGGAAATGCAAATTTTGAAGTGATGAGGCTTCATGTTTCACCCTGTTTGTCCCAAATAAATATAGTCTAGCAGGAAGAATTATTCATTACTTTCCCCTCTTACAAGCAAACACTCGGCAAAAAAAGGATTTCTCACCTCGGAGTTTTTTTGTAGGATAAAGGGAAAGGTGAGTGGGTATCCTTTAGTAACTGCATTGGTCTTATTAGCATTACTCCACTGTTCATATGGGTCTTCACAACAAATAATCACCATTACACTTTGTTGATTTGTTTTAAAAATAAACATAACACGCAATATATTTCTTTTGGGATGCAATGTTGTTGTTGGTAGTATGATTGTATTTGTGCCACATGTAAAGCTAATATGCGTTAAATTTCTTTCACCTTGCAATATTTTTATTGGAAATGTGCTTGTGTTTGGGCTAGAAACTATGCTAGATTTCTTTTGCTTTGCAATAGTGTTGTTGTCAATTTGGTTGTTTATGATAAAAGGAAATCTAACAAGTGTTAGATTTCCATCACTTTGGCAATGTTATTGGAAATGTTGTGCTTGTGTTTGGGCTAGAAGTTGTGTTAGATTTCTTTTGCTATGTAATGTTGTTGTTTTCAATTTGGTTGTTTATTATAGGAGGAAATATAACACGTGTTAAATCTCTTTCACCTTGGTAATGTGCTTATGTTTGTGTTAGAAGGAAATATAGCATGCACTATATTTCTTCTGACATAAAATGTTGTTATTGGTAGTATGCTTGTATTTATGCTACATGTAAAGCTAGCACGCGTTAAATTTATTTTACCTTGCGACATTGTTATTGGAAATGTGATTGTGTTTGCGATAGAAGTTGTTGGATTTTGTTGGCTTTTGTTTGCCCTACAATGTTATTGTTGCCAATGTGCTTTTGTTTGTGCTAGAATTAAATCAAGCGTATGCTAGATATCTTCTACACTGCAATGTTATTTTTGGCAATGTGATTGTGTTTGTGCTACAATAAACTCTAGAATGTGTAAGATTTCTTTTACTTTGAAATGTTTTTGTGAGTAATATGCTTCTATTTACATTAGAAGAAAATTTAGCATGTGGTGGATTTCCTTCGCCTTAGAATATTGTTATTGGCAATGTGTTTGTGTTTGTGCTAGAAGGAAATCTAGCATGTGCTAGATTTATATGACCATGTAATGTTGCTTCTAGCAATATGCTTATGTTTGTAGTAGAAGGAATGATATTGATTGTTAGCTTTCATTTGAGGAAACAATGTTTCATTACATACAACATGACTACCATAATATTTTTATTTTTGCATTTATATTACTTTTTCGGAAGTTGTGTGGTTTTCGGGAAATATAAAGTCACACTTTACACGTTCATTCTAGAAGAAATATAATGTTTGCCATACTTTATGTTTTTTCATTGTATTTTG
>APFE031615226.1:7723-34659 GCA_000404065.3 Pinus taeda
CAAAACAAACAAGAGCAATCCTTCTCTAAACATACATTATCCTATGAGAAACCAAGTGTTGTTCGATCCTACCTCAAACCCAACGCTTGTTGTAGCAATCCAGCCTTGCTGATCCAGATGAGCTCCTCCTTCACTTTAAGACCTGCATACACTAACAATCAATGATTACATAACACCTGAATATTTCATAAAACAAAGCATATTCATCATATAGACCAAGGAGTATATGAAATAATTCATTAACAACAAATCATTGAGAAGAATGGACTTATTTGTATTAAGGAAACAAAAAAGGAACCATTACAACCTAGCCTTGGTGTTGTGCAGGTCCCTCCCAGGGTCCAGCAAGAGTTTTCCTTTACTTTGATAAGCTCACCCACTTCCAATGAAACAAGAAAGGATGGGAATCTCTCCTCACAAGCTTCTACAAGGAAGTCCTAATTCCAGCAGCATCTACCCTTTGGAATATTCAGCTTTCAACCTCCCTCCTTCTGGCCCAATTCCTATATTTATAATGCTCTAGAGAAAGTTAATCAGGTCCACCATCAATGGGATAAGCCCCTTTTTGGATGGGGTAGCTCCTCTCTTGATGGGATAAGTTCCTCTTTCATAGGGATGCATGAACCATCTGGAGGCGCTCAATACACGTCAAACATTCTTCTAGAATTCTCTATAAATGACCACAAGTAACTTTTTTAAGATGAAACTCGCGCCTTTTGACCTTTACAGGGGTACGCACCCGACCCTTGACATACAGAGCATACAAGTATGCAGGTATAATGAACTTGGAGTGCATACACGCAGGTAAGGTAGAGAGAACCTGCGTACCCAGAGATAAACATGATTTCTAAAGACTTTCTCTCTTTCTTGAAGTTTGACATGGAGAGCAGAGGTATAAGGCTTGCCAAGGAGGATAGTATGACTATTGATGGAGCCATACTAACTGCAGATAGTCATGGTGACAAATTTCAGTGTAACAACCTTCTTCAGCAAAGCCCTTAGAGATGCTCCACTCAAATATCAAATCATGGAGAAACAAGCATGTGCAGTGGTAAAGGCCATCAAGGACTTTAGAGTTTACATTTTGTACTCCCATGTGATTTCTTATGTGCCCAACACTATTTTTAAAGAAATCCTGACCCAAGAAGGCATTGAAGGAAAAAGGGGCAAATGGATAGCTACCATACTGGAACATTACATTGAAATTAAACCAACAAAACTGATAAAAGGACAAGGACTAGCTAAACTCATGACTGAAACTAACTTTCAGCCCTTGGCATAAATCAACTGGATAATGAGCAGGAGATGGAGGCTCCACAGATCAATCAAGCCTTTTTACAATCACCTTGGTATGCTGACATATCTTTTGTATTATTAAACCTACAAGCTCCTCCAGGATTATCCAGAACTAAGAAAAGATTTTTGAAAATGAAAGCTTCCAAGTTCTGCATTTTAGATCATGCTCTCTTTTTGAAAAACCATGAAGGTGTTTTATTAAATTTTCTAATCAAAGAAGAAACTGACAAAGTACTTGAAGAATTTGATGCAGGACATTGTGGTGGACATTTATATTGGAAGTCAACCGCTAATAAAATGCTAAGGGCTGGATTATATTGGCCCACTCTATTTGCTGATGTAGAAAAATATTTAACCTCTTGTCACAAATGCCAAATTTTTGAAGGAAAGAAAAGTTTGTTGCCTCTTCCCCTCAAGCCCATTTCCATTGAAAAACCATTTCAACAATGGGGTTTAGACTTTATTAGGGAAATCCACCCTTCATCCTCTGGCCAACAAAAATGGATTTTGACTGCTACAGACTATTTTACCAAGTGGATAGATTCCATCCCTTGTAGGCAAGCCAATGACTCAGTAATCATGTAATTTCTTGAGACCAACATCTTGTCTAGGTTTGGCTGCCTAGAGAAAATTATTACAGACAATGTTGATGCCTTTAAGTCTAAGAGAATGATTAATTTCTATCAGAAATACCACATTACTTTGGGCCATTCTAAAGCCTATTACCGTCAAGGTAATGGCCTAGCTAAATCCTCCAACAAGAGCTTGATCAACATCATTAAGAAATTCTTGGAGGAAAACAAGAAAAACTGGCATAAAAAGCTTATAAATGAACTAGGGCAGACATATTGACCACTAAGAGATCTATTGGGACTAGTTCCTATCAATTGGTTTATGGAATGGAGGCATTATTCCCTTCTTCTTTGGGAATCCCAGTGATAAAGTTGCTACAAGAGATACAGGAAGAACCTAATGATATTCAGAGAAGGATCAATCAAACTATTCACTTGCACCAGACAAGAGAGGAGGTCTACCACAGAGCTCAAGTTCTACAAGAAAAGCTCAAAAATATATTTTATAAAAGAACCAAAGAAGAGGATTTTTTCATTGGGGATAAAGTTTTAAAGTAGGATTCCAGAAGAGAAGATAGGGGAAAACATGGAAAATTTGATTTCTTATGGAGAGGACCATTTATCATTCAGACTGTACAAGGAAATAGCACCTACTTTTTGAAAATCCTGGATGGTACAGAAGCAGATGACGGAACAGTCAATGGCCGAATGTTGAAGCATTATTTTGAACCACTTTGTTAAGGATAGCAACACTTCAATTTGTACATAGTAGTGTTTTCTTTCTGCAGTTTATTACGGCAATAAGATAGGGAATAGGTTACAACATATTTTGAGGAAAAGGCAAGGAATTGTGCCACCTTTGGGTATTGCATTTTAAACCTATCAGAAGAAGCTAAAGAAGCAGACTTGGGAGCTGTGAAAATGATGATAAATAATAAAATAGAGTACCCAAAACAGAGCTAACATTTTTGGAATGAGTGCATGAGAAATATAGGCATTGCAGAGGAGCCCTTTTGTGAACAACAAAGGAGAAATTTCAGAAAACAGCAAGAACTAAATATAAGGCCATCTGACCTGCTGTTCTTGACTTTTCACTAGGAAAAGCCATCCCCAAGTGGAGCCACTGTTAGCTTCCTATACCAATAGTTTTCATTTTTCATGATTAACTAGAGAAATGCCAAATATGTTCATTCTTTCATACTGCAAAGTTCCATATTTTGTAGAATTTCACTATGTATAGGTGGTTGACTCTTGCCACATTTGATGAATAGCCAGACAGTCTAATCCTAGCTAGATCATGTCTGAATTTACTTGTCTTAGAATAGAGAATAAAGGTTTGCACAAACAGTTCAAGCTTGGTAGACAAATAGTTAGGTAGGGAAGCAAAGGGTCTCAACAGCTTAATCTGAGCCCTGGAAGAGATAAGGGTAGACTTAGATAGGAGGGTAGCTAAAAGAAAAGATAAGAATCAGGGTTTGCTAGTTCAAATGCACCCAATGGAAATGAAGAAAAAGTGTCATGTGTACTAGGGTGGGTAGACAGTTTTGATGGTATAGAAGCAAGTTTATGAGCAATTTGCTCCTTTGGAACAAGTTTTCATCTCATAAAAATCATAAGGTACCATGGCAAGGTGGTTACAAAACAAATGGAGCATGACTAATTTCCCTCCCCATTTTTCCAAGAAACACTTACTAACATTCCCCCCAGAGGACAATGAGATCTTCTCATTGCCTTTAGTCCACTTCATTTAATAGAAAAAACTAAGTGAAACTGTGTTTTCACCTAGGCAAAACAAGCCACATTTCTTGTGTAAAAAGTTTTTATTCCATGTTGCCAAGTTTCCTAAAAACTTCATGACTTGGTATCCTTTCATCCCCCTATGCCTAAGTTTTCAATCTATAAACTTACCCTTTGTCCCTATATATCCATTCTACACATTCATATTAACCCCCTAACTCTACTATATAACTCCTATATAACTTTTTCCCTCCCACTATTATATAAAATACATAAAAGATACCCAAAAAAAAAATATCCCGACCCTTGGCAATATAGCCATATAATAAAGATTTTCGGGAATTATAAGGTTAAGCTAGAACCTTATAATAACCCTTAGTGCGCATAAAACACCTTGGGTTTCATTTAACCTTTGGTTATATGAATAACTCACTGGCCGTAGTCTAGAGCTGAAATACACTAAAAACCCCACAAAAACATTATACAACGCCCAAATATTAACGTGGGTCCCCATGTTGCACCCCTCTAGCTTGTCATTTGCCATCGACCGTTGGATCGGGGCTCTCAGATCCAATGGTGCAAAACCATATCACGATGCCCCCAGTGCCCGAACGTTATGTACCGGGAAAATGGCGATTTCACCGCCGTACCAAGGACATGTGTCGCTCACCCGAATGTATCGTGACCCCCCCACTCAATACCACTGCTACTAGAAAAGTGGTGCGATAAACCACTTACCACCCTTGCTCCCTAACGCTGACGTCATCCGATGATGTCACATCCATGTTAGCTCCACATCACTATTGCCACCTCAGCGCCAAGTCATCCACCACGTCACCTTCCGTACCCGCTACACAACAAGAAATCTATGTCATGATGACATCATCACAAAAAGCGCCAAAAAGGCCATAAAGCTGATTTTTGTTAAAAAACCCATAAAATTGGTTGTTTTTACCATTGTCATAGTGTTATTTTACTGAGCGTTTGCATGCATAGGATGACGCGTTCACCAAAAAACCTTCAATCTGCCACCTTGACCACCATAGCTCGGTGCCCCACCCTAAAAATCATCTTCCAACCAGCAAGTAACTCCAGTGCTTTGTGAAAACAGGTATTTACCATAATCCTACAAAAAACCCTCTAAATTTTGAATTTTTGTTGTGAAAATTGTCTAGGCAACCTAGAAACTTGTCAAAATTCGCCCTGCTGCCTGCACATAAACACACCAGGACCACTTATTCATCCAAAAAACTTGCACATTGCATACCTCTATGTATAATTGATCCAGCGAGCTGAGAAAAACAAGTATTCACCTGAGTCTTGCTCCCAAGCTCCCTAATTGACTTCCCTCTGCAAAATTTCCTACTGAAACTACTATTTTACTCACATTTTACTCTAAAAACTACCAACTCTGCCCCACTCAGCAAATCTCTCCCATTAAGCTGAGCTCTAGGTCTTTTTGGTCAGTAATTTCCAAAGGAAAGGCCCTGGAACCATTGCTACTCATTCCTTACAGAACAAACCCTGCAAGCTTCATTCTTTGCTTCAAATTCTGCCCACCAGAGTCAAAACAAAGCACTCCAATTTGCAAATCCTCTGGAAAAAGCCCTAGGGCCTCTATTTTTCCCACTGCTGCTATAAAGACTTTCATTTCAATCAAAAACACCTGAGAACTTATAAAGATGGCAGCCCCTACTCTAATAGCCCTCAATGTGGCCCCTCTCAATGCCCCACATAAAGAACTGGAATGGTTACCCCTAGCTGACAAGGATTTCCAGATTAATGACATAATGGGTAGAAAATCTCATCTCCAGGCCTTTTGTGAGATCAGGAATAGCCATAGAAACAAAACTGAAATCTTTGGGATTTGGGAGTCCAATATGCCCATGTACTACCTTCCTTGTGTAAATGTCTTTCCTGACCTCATTCACCAATGCCATGCCAATTATGAGCCCACTCAAAGGGCAGTGATGTCTCCTTTTGGGATAGTTCTATTCTATATCACCACTGAATCAATAAATGAGATGCTGCATTTCAAAACAACTAAACCATTGACTCCTCTTTCCTTGGGATTTCTACTTGACCAAGGCGCCAAATTTCCAAGTGCAGAGATAACCAAAATTGGCAAAATATTTATGAATCCCAATTGTCAACCTCAGGAACCTCCTCCATACCTGGACACTTGGTTTAATGAAGCAGGAAAGTTTATTATTGACATGATACCCTACATCTTAGTTTTCAAAACCAGTGAGTATGTAGACGAAACCACATTGGTCCTCTTATCCATCTTTTCTCCAGGAAAATTCCCTGATGTCAAGTATGACTATGCCACCTACATAGCTGATAAGATCCATGAGAAATTCATGAGCATGGACAGAGAAAGAGTGTTTAAATACACATCATACATATATAATTTTTTGCTCTACTATCAGCCAGATAGATTTCAAGTTCCCCTTAGAAAATTTGATGTCAAGGGAGAGCCAATGTCTGTAATCTTATGGACCCCAGTCTTCCACCATATTTACTATTCTCCTTATACTTATTGTGAATTTATTGATCTATTCATATATCCAGCAACCTTTTTACTGATAACAAGTCCTCCAGATAGACTTTCTGGTGAAATGCAGAGAATTCTACAGCTCTCCAAGTGCTATAACATAGGTGATTGGTACTTTTACTAGAATCACACTGTGATCCGGATATATGGCTGTGAGCTGAGCCCCTATAAATTGCCAAAATATGTGCCAATGTGATTTTTTGCCCTGGAATACTTTAGACAATTGATCCAAGTAGATGTAATTCATTTCTATGAAGCCAAGAAAAAGGCACAACTTAAAATAAGAAATCAACTGGGCCCTTTCACCTTCAATCAGAGGGAAGCCTGGCTAGAGGCTGATGCAATTTTAGGGCAAAGACTCAAACTAAAACAGAGTTTCTATTGGGCACCATATGACCCCAATCATTTTATAAGTTATAAGAAAGTAAAAAATAAGCTTCCAGCATATGTTCACCATCTAATCCCTGAAATCCAGCAATATGCTAATCAACAAGAGTGGCTAGAGGGCACATTGTTTGAAGAGATAACTTGAGAAGAGAAATTGGAAAAGGAAATGAAAGAGCTTGAAAAAACACTTGACCTGGACTCTTTTGGACAGGGTACCCTTCAAGCTGCCCCAGCACATTGGAGGTGATACATCTTTTGCTGAGAGCTCAGAGCAAGCATCACGAAAGGCCATCTTAGCAGCAAAAGGCAAGGAAGTAATGGATACAGAACAACATACCATGGTTGATCAGTTCACCACAACAAAAGAACAGGGAGAAGGGCAAGCTCCCCAAGCTCAAACCAAGGCATCAAAAGCCCCTATGCTACAGACTCCTCAAAATGAGGAAAAGAGCAGAAAGAGAGACAGAGAAGAGGATGCCCCTGCCAGTGGACCATCAGAACAACCAGGAGATAAGAGGCAGAGGTTGAATCCCTATTCAGAGGAGGAATTTCTGGAAGATACCACAAGCACCATGAGAGATCAGGAAAGGACAGAGCAACAGACATCTCAATTACCTGGCACCTCAGCTAGCTCATTCCAGCAAGAGCTAGAGAGGCAATATAGGATGGAAGTTTCATCCACTATGCCTCAAAACAAGAAAAGCTCAAATATCAAGAAAACTTTCATTGATATAAAAGCTAGAAATGATCCAGTGAGGATGCAACTTTATAATCATCTGATGAGGACAGCACCTACCCTCAACAAAGGTTAATGTTTGCTTATGATATTCAGGAAAATAAAATGATCCTCAACCATTTCAATCCCAAGACGAAGCAACCCCAGTTAGCTGCTGATTATATAAGAACCAATCTGGAAGTTTTCTCTAAAGATATTCACCTGATTGACCAGATTGAGTTACATAAGCAAACTGGGAAGATGGTGTATGCCACCTTGGTAGATAAGGAATTTCTTGCTCACAAACTGCAAAATTCATTGCACAAATACCTCTGCCCAATTAGAATTGGAAAAGGATTCCTCCTTAGCTAAGGACAACAGGATTAAGTCCTTAGAAGAAATCATCATCGAGCTTGGTCATAATCCTAAGGATGCAAAGGGCATCAAAGAACTAATCAAGAAGAAGGAGGAGGACATTGCAACCCTCAAAAGGCAATTAAAGTTTCCAATTACAGTGCATCCACAAACTACAAAAGTTGCACAGCATAAAGAGGAAGAGGACATGGTAAGTCTGCTAATGAGAATGAATGAGAGATTGGCAGAAACAGAGCAAGCATTGGAGAAGGCAATTAAAGAGAAGTAGGGAGAGTCGACCTCCCAACCACCTGAAACAACTCCAACAGGTGCCACTGCTCCCCCCACAGGTACAATAGCAGTCCCTCCTACCATCCCAGCATCAACAACAGGTACAACAACTACATATGCTACAACAACACAAACAATAGGGCCAGATACCAGCATCGACATGGCTGAATTAATGAAAGCAATAAAAGAGATGGAAGGTCAAATGTCAGAGCTCAAAGAGGCAAAATAAAAACTAGCCAAACTAGAGGTGAGTTATGATAAGTCAAAAATAACAGTGGCATAAAAAACCAGAGAAGTAAAGGCCTTGGAGAACAAGGTGAAATCATTGGAAAAAGATCTCACCTTACGTAAACCTCTAGCAGACATTAAAATGATCTTGTGGACCAAGATTGGCCAGTCTATTACTGATGAGTGGTACTCAATTCAAACAATCCATGAACAAATTGAATTGATAGAAAGGGCCCAAGAGCAAATTCAAAGGGCCAGGTAATAATTGGGAAGTATGCCTGAGCAGGCCAATAGGCTCATCCATTTTTTGAATACTCACACTAAATAATAGCTAGCAGCTTTAGAGATCTCGGACAGAACAAGCACGATTTTGATAGTGAAGAAGGTGCTAACAATGAGAAATTTTATATAGACTTTGGAAAGGAAGTGCCAAGAAATGCAGATGGATATTAATGCCTTCATAGAGAAGTTCACAATCTTGCAGTAGAAAGGTCTACCCAGTTTACTAACGAGCAATCAAAAACTGTTATCACATAAACAGTATGCTCACAGGGTAAACATGTATGTTACAAATAAGATCACTGCATCATCCAGCACTTTAGAAGACATAAGACCTCCTTCCGGACAGAGTTTATATGACAAATTGGAAAATTTGTTTTATATAGAACATGAAATAATCATCTTTTTGAAGTCAAGCGTAACTTCTACAGGTATACTGAGGATGATGAAACATTTGTAAAAATACAAAGACATCAGTTGCCTATAGAATAGTGGTGGTAGAGTATGCTGGAAATTTTACCTAGGTAATTTGGATCTTTCTGTCTATCTTCACTTGGTCAGATGACAAGACACATGGCAGATATAGAGGAAGGAGCTCAAGCGAGGATCAAGACGCATTAAAGCTAAATCAAGAGCAGGTGAAAGGATAAGGATAGCAACGCAGGAATGCAAAGTGAAGACACAGCTACCAGCCGACTTCCTGCATTAAAAAGTCAAGAATATATTGTCAGTTAAAGCAGCCAGCACAGCTACAATTACTCCTACATTTATTTCTACATTTATTGCTTTGTCAGAGTAGGTAAAGGAATTTATTGCTTCATATCTTATCCACAAGATATTTTGTAACTTTCTTTGTTATAAATACCTCCCCAAGGAATGTATTCGGGGTTGGTGATTTTCCTCTTTGGACCACGCTGTAACTCTGATATTTTTTAATACAAAGACTGTTGAAGTGCACTGTTGCTGGACCGTTTGACTGTGGATTTGATGTTCTGAGCACTGCTACAGAATTCTTGTGTCTTTATTTGGATCAATAAGTTATTCTAAACTGTGTTTTGTGTTTCTATGTTTACAAATTTCATATATGTTTCATAATCTTAACAACAGGGAAAAATAATAGCCCAGAACTTGTTTAAATACACTCTATGTTCAATTCTTGTTGTTATTTATGTTTTATTCAAAATTAGGATAAAAAAAAATTCTTAGATGCTTTTGCTTCCACTAATTCTTTCACTTTGAAAATTGCCAAGGAATTCTTCACTGCTCCTTGAAAATATTCATGCACTTTCCCTCTCCCACCATGATAAAGGATTCTTGACTGTCCTTTATCCCCTGGCTTACATTCCATCAATTTCTAGATTTGAATATTGTTCAAAAACGGATTATCTTGCTCTGTAGTATTGCCCTTTATCACAGAAACACACTCAGCAGTCCATCTTCATAGACTCCATTGTCCAATGGATTAAACTCTTTCAGACTTGCATCCTAGCTCTGTTTAAAATCACCATCCAAAAAAACTTAAAACAAAACTCTGCACATCATAACTAGCATAAAATACTTCAAAAAACAAAGTTAAAAAGAGAGATCCCTCTCTAGATGCAGTTTGGCGAGAAATTGCATCTAAAAGATTGGTTAGTGGTTACCTCGTCGTATTCACTTTCCTCACAAGTTTTGGGGAACAACCTGAGTGATAACACTATTGAGGATGGATATCAATGAAATAATTTTTTTTATTATGGGTTTTTATAGTATTTTTTTTACTTTTTATGTACCCACCCTACATTCTTTTTAGACAAAAAATAGTTGATTCGATGGTCTTACCCGAAGAGCAAGTGATTCTGCTCAGGTCGATGGTCTTACCCGCAGGGCAAGTGATTCTGATTTTCATTGATATCCATCCTCAACAAAAAAACAAGCTCAGGCAGTGGATCTCATTTAACTCCAACCTTCCTTGATACTTTTTAAAATTTTTTATAAAGTCAGACCAACAGACAAGCAAGCTTAGGCACTGGAGATACGACAAGTACTAGCACAAACTTGTGCTCCCTGTACCGTCGCGTATATATTGGGAGACCACAATAGGCTTATATCCTTTATCCATAGGAAGCCGAGTCTACCACCCTATCAATTGCAATGCACTGAACACAACATTCGGGAAGGTTCGCTGCCATACATAAGTCCTTGGTAATTTCTCTTTAATTTATCACCAAGGTGTATATTTCAGTTTTGCAATTGGTTTGGTAATCCCTCTGTCTAGATTTTCTAGAGTAGTCACTTTCATTCCTTTTCAACTCTTTAAAAGAAAAGGTCCATCTGAGCACTTGTCACTTCAGGCTCATTAAAAATCGAAGGGGACTAAAGTCATCTTTAGCCTTTTCTTGACTCTTAAAAACTGAAAAAGCAAAGTTGTGTCAAAGCATCTTTAAATTAATTGAATTCAGAATAACATCCTTATTCCTTAGTTGATCCTAGGTTGAGATACATGGAGACAAATCCTGGATCCACCAATCGAAGAATCCCTTTTGAGGGGAATCCTATCCCTTTCTCTTCTTGGGGAAATATTGGTGCTTCGTATATGGCCACATTGTCCCTCCCGGGAATTACCATTGGCCTGCTAGGATGGCTATTCTCAACCTATGTGGTTCAAAATACCATGATTCCTCTGTAATCAAATCAACCTCCAGTTGATATTGAATTTGACCCTTCACCTTCTTCTTCGTTTGTTTCTCCCTCCCATTTCTCCTCTTCGCTTGGTTAAAGTAGTGATGTTAGTAACCATGTCACTGAGAAGAAGAAGAAAGGTAAGGAGAAGAAGAAGAAGTCAATTCAGTAAAGGGACAACCATAAATCATCTGGTGAAAATATGCACATTAAATCTCCCAAACCCAAATTTCCTTGCATAATTTGTAGAGGAGCCCATTTTCATCGAGATTGTCCTTGCTTTCCTCAGATCTTGAGAGAATGGTCTCTTCGTTCGCACCATCCGGTGTTGTCAAAATCTGGTGATCATGTTGATAGCACACCATCAACTAGTAATAGTGAATTTCATGGAAAAAAGGCAAAGGTCAAAGTTCCATCTAGGTTATGTGAAGGTAATCATTCCCTTCACCGTTGTCCTTTTTTGGATGAAGCCAAAAGAGTGTTGGATAACCGTCCTATTTCACCACAGCAACTTCCATCTAGCTACAGGAAACTCTCCTCTAGTCCTTTACTAGTTGAAAAAGCGACTGACTTAAATCAACCATCGGTCGAAACCACTCTCTCTGAAAGTGAATCTTATGAGTCTATACCCGACCAAAATCAACAGATCGAGGTGACAGTTGACCCCGTTTTACCTTCAGAAAATCGTACACTTCCCGAAGAGAGTGAGAATGATACCGTTCAAATTCTTTTTGTTACTTCAAAATCTAATGAACATGGGGGCAATCCACCCGTTCCTTCACAACAAGAAGAAAATCCCCCAGCTCTTGTAACTCAAGGGGTTAATTCACCCATTTATTCAGTACTGCCTCCAAGTAGTCTAGTCACTTCCTTTGATTGGAATTGAATAGCAAGATCCCACCTTCCTTCTTATGTACCTTTACAGATCATAGTACAAGTTTACAAAATGATGGTTTCTGGCACTATCATAGATGAGGGTGCATTAGTGAGTATCCTTTCCTCAACTTCTTGGAAAGCACTTGGTTTGCCACTGCTTATGCTTGTTATGCAAAATCTGTCAGGCTTTAACAAAGGAACCAGTCGACCATTAGGAACCCTTCTTAAGTTACCGATCACGTTGGGAAGGAAAGCCGTTCATCTGAATGTGATGGTAGTCCCAGGATCGTTAGATTACAATCTACTCCTCAGACGTGACTATGTTTATAACATGGAACATATTTTTTCAACACTCTTTCGAGTGATGTGTTTCCCACATGAAGGAAAAATCGTCACCATTGACCAGCTTTCATTTCCCGGGCCAAGCATAGCTCCAAGTCAAACACCATCGCTAAATGGTTCTTTTGCATCAATGGTATCTCTTCAACCTTCATTCCATCTACCTGATTGCCATGAGTAGTCTGGTGAATGTAACAAAGCTTAGGGGGCATGCACCCTTGTCTATTCTGAAGATGAACCTAGTTGAAAAGATAAGTTTCCTTGTAGGTTACATGATTGGTCTGACACACCATTCACCTTTGTCTATTCTACGGACGAAGCCAAGGAAGTGTTTTGTCTTCTAGATGAAACCATCCTACCTAACCTCAGTAGTTTCCATATGGTTACAGGAGACTCTCCTTTTCATCATACTGGGGGCATGCAAACTTTTTTCCATTTTCATTTTCTAGTTTTTTCATTTCTAGCTTTTTAGTTTTTTCATTTTCTAGCTTTTTAGTTTTGTCATTTCTATCTTGTGTAAAAATGAAACTAAAAACTGAGCATAGTTCCCCCACGGTTTAAGCTCGTTAAAAAATGAACTGACTTTCAAGTAAATCAACCTTTGTGATTTCCATTCTATCAGTGTTTTGAGCCTTGGTTGCGTACCTCTCATCACCTCCACTTGTTTGTTTACCCCTTCTTGAGGAACAACTACGATAAGTGGTCTTGTTAGCCAACCTCTTCACAGAAACCACCATGTTTTGAGAAGTTCCAAGCTTAACTGGAACCGGTTGCTACCCTAGACACCACTCGTTCCTCAAAATTGAGTCTCCTTTAAACCCTTTTCAGGCTCATTAAATATGAAAATATTGTCGAGAAATTGTCCTTTCTAGCTCATTAAAGTGATTGGAAGTGCCATCCCTCCTGTATATTTTAATTTTTTTTGGACCCGAGGGATTATCTCATGAAAAAGTTTGAGTGCTTGTCTTTTTCGGCTCGTTAAAGTGATCGGAAAGGTCATCCCTTTTGTATTATTTTATCCTTTTTTAGACCTAAGGGATTATGCTATGAAAAAGAATTTTTGGAGTTTCCTTTTCATCCCTTTTCAAACTCTCTAAACATGAAAAGGACTGCGTTATCCTTGTCGTTAAACTCTTTAAAACAATAGCGACAAACTTGTCCATTCTAGATAAGAACGAGTTTCACTGTCACTAGACTCGTTAAAACATAGTGATAGGTTTGCCTAAAGGGAAAATTATAGAACAAGAATATGTTATCCTCCTCAAGCTTGACAAAAATAAAGAGGTACTGGTGAACAATGACTGGGGAAAAAGGGAAAAAACTTGAATAAATTTATGATAGCAGGTCGCTCTTGAACATGACACTTTCACTCCATCACCATTATTGAGTCGGGTTGGGTTATTTCGTTCACCAGTCATCTCACTATTGGTCTTTCACACCATCCATCTTTTGGGGTTAATGCTACCAATCTATATCAGTGTCATTGATATGTTCAAGAGAAGTCATTCAGTTGAGAAACTATAATCTAGTTAATGCCTCATCCACTGCAATACCTTGAACCTTCATTTTTCATGACCGCCATTCCTAAACCTTGTGTTGTCGGATCATTTTCACTTCAAAAAAATCATTTTCTTCATTTTGTGTCGTAGATGTGGGATACACTAAGGCCCTCCTACGACGAGTCACTTCTTGTTGAAATCTGCTCATTATCCAGGAAGTTGACTTAGAAACACCCCTTTCAGTACTTTGAAGCTTACATGCCTCAATGGCAAGTTTCTCACTTCCGGCGACAGGTTGACATCAATGGCCTTCGACCGAAAGAGTTTACGTGGTGTGCAACATCAGATCATATATTCACACCATGTGAATTGTACTGTAGTACCTTGAGGGTCATCATCATTATCGGTGATTCCTCTCGCGTCTGTTAACAACCCACATTATTGGCCGACAATTAGGCGATGTCTTTCCATGTTCGACTTTAGAACATCTCTTCACATGGATTGACTTGTACATCGGGCAAAGATTGAATGATTTTGAAGACCCCGGATCTAGTTTCATCCATCTGGGCTGTGATATATTCAGGGATATAAAGACATCAAATGTACAAAGAAATTGTAGAGGTGGTCATCTGAGCCAAGGATGATGACTCTACATCTGAAGAATCACCAGTCTGCATCTACAGATGACTATCTGATCTATGTACATGAAATGAATTTATAAAGTTGAGCATGGGAATGCTTGCCTCAGCTAGATTATGAAAATTATATTATGATGATGTATTGTATTGTAGCTTATACAGGTCACCTTCCAGTTCGAAACCTCAGATCCTCATGATAAAACATTTCACCTGACATCAAGATTTACGACTTCATGCTTTAGGGGGCAACTGTTATAGACATATTTGGGCACTTCAACCCCAAAATTATATGTCAATAAACTAGGGCTCATCAACCCCTAAAAGAGTTGTTTCATACCCTAAAAGAACATGGTCATCTGATTACATCATTCCCCAAAAGTTCCACCTAAAAAACCATCCAGAAATGGCCTAAACTAAACCATACTGACTGCTACACTGGCCAGGTGCAATGCATACTAAGTGGTACACTACTTAGGTGTGATGCATATTGTTTGGGCCTTCTATAGGGTGCAATGAGAGAGGGTGGACAAATGTTCAAGACAATTTGCTAAGTCGATGCTCATGGAATCTTCTAGAAACTTCTCCTATGACCCTTGCACACAACTATAAATGGATCCCTCATCTAAGAGATCTAGAGGCTGGAATATTTTGAATTGCAAGGAAGCGTTGATAGTTTGTATTTGAGAAAAGAGAATTTTATTGTTGGTTTGATTTTGCTATTTCATGAGGTGAAGATGGATTGATGCTGGGAGGATGGTGCTAGATTAGACAACTGGGTTGTAATTCTCCCTTCTATCTAATAAAGTTCTTCAAGTTTTCTTCCATATAATTGTGCACTTGTGAATACTATCATTTGTGAGTGCTATTGTATTTTAATTATATATATTATTATGTAATGCTTATGTTGTAATAGATCAAGATGCTTTGACAGTTCTCTATTACTATGTTTCTATAGGTACTCTCCAAGAGGGATAAGTACGAAGAGGAGTTGCATGCTCTGTTAAGGAGGAGAAAGGTAAAGCAAGGGATTAAGCGAAAGTTCCAGGTTGGTTCCATTATCTTTCTCTTATCTATTATACATAGATGAAATCGTGAATTGCTTTAAACTATTATTTCTAGGGTAGCTGCCAAACCTAGAGGGCTAGTCATTCGAAAAGACGCTAGTTTTCCTAGAAACATCCACCGAAACCACGTTGATCTATCACCCAGTGACTACAGGAAGATGTGACATGTTGAGATCACTCCCAAGGAGTTAAGGATAAGGACCAAGAGACCAAGTAATGGAAAAAAATCAAGACCACATGAAAAATTCGTTGGATGCATGATCACCTCAATGATAAGTATGGTAAGTAAAGAACACCTTTCAAAGTACACCTCTTAGTTGCGTTTGTAGGGCTGCTTGTCATTGTTACATTATCATGTCCCTAGTTACATGCATGTGCACAAACACAAAGAAGTCATTTCACGCGTTTCCTCTACATTTCTTGCTTTCCTTTCACTCATTTGACCAACTACCGTCTTCGACATGTGGATTGCTATGTCATTCTTGTGACCTTGTTCTAGTGATATTAAAGGCTTGTGTTTGAGTTGTGTTCTCTATGTAAAAATCTATTACTCTCACACACGATCTTGTAAGCACTGTCACGCAAGTGTCATCATGGTCATCTGAAGGCCTATCCAAAGTGTCTCACTTGTCACTCTCACCATTAGACAGTCCCGCAGTCAGTCACACTAAGCATATGTTGTCTTGTTGGTCTTAGATGTCTTATTGTTGAGTCATTTTGAGTGTGTGTTTGCAAATTCATGTATTCACAAGTTCACTCACTCACACATAGCCATTTTTCTGAAAGTTCGTCAACCAAACCACTCTCCATCAACTAGATCTCCACTGAACTACACTGCACAGTCTCAACCCTCAGTGATCATGTACTGCTGCCCAGAATTATGTAGGGCTTGAAATTGTATCCCAAGCAGTCTACATTGCGCAATCCTAGAAACAACTCAACTGATTGTCACCTAGAACAATGTAGAAGTTTCTTAGCAATTCATCTCAAAATTTGTTGCCCGCAAGAAAATATTTCAAGCTCCCTGATGGTCAACCAGAGAGTTTGACCGGGAAGTGACCCAAGGCTTCACTCCTCCAAAACATTGTCCAGAAATTGTCAGCATGGCCACCTTTGTTGACTAAAGAAATTTCATAGACATGAAGGACAGGCATCTAGTGCATGTCACTGCACTATCATAGAAATTTGCATAGTTCTATGAGTTAATCACCTTGTCAGCCAGCCTATTGCTCCTCCTGAAAACTATGCAGTTTTTTGTCGCTTTGTATTTTTTAGGTTGAGGGATTAAACACATAGGACATCATCAAAACCACTTTCGGAGTTGGGATCTAGCCCTACCAGCTTCAGAGAGGGATCTCTCTATAAAGTTTAGCTTTGTTTTGGTGTAAATTTTAGGCTACTTATGGTTGTACTGATTGTTTTGATTTGATTGTTTGGTTGATTAAACTGTCATAATTCCATTGGGCTATGGAGTCTAAATATTCAACTGGATTTGCATCAAATTTTAGAGGAGTTTCATAGGGCAAGCTAGGTTGTACTATTTGGATCTCTTAGAATATTAAATGGATTGTGAAATAGAAGAAATGTAAGATTCAATAGAAATTAGGGAGCAATTAAGAATTCCTTAATTTGACCTCAGTGGAAAACATGGCAAATGACTTCTACATCCAGAATGAAGTAATGCATGTTTTTACAGTGAAGCCAACTTTTGAAAAATATGCTGAGGTTGATGAGATTTAATAGAGGTAATTAAATTAACCATACCAGATGAAAAAAGATGGGAATAAATTTGTGATTTATAGGATTAAAGGGTAATTTGGTTGTAGTAAAAATAGCAGCCAGCGCAACATCCAACACAACAACTAGCACATCAATGCAACACAATTTCGATTTGACTCATCAACCAAATACACAAAAACAGAGCCACCTTTCCATGCAGTTGTCTACACTGCCTATTTTTCTGCCAAGGATAAATCTTATTGTTTAGAATTGGTATAATAATACATTGTCGGTTGAGGCAGTGATTTTTTAAATGATTTTGTAATTATTTGTATAAATACTTCATTTTTTGAGGCATTAAGGGTTGATTTCTAAATGTAATTTCCTCTACATATTGTAATTATTCAAAGTAATGGAACATCAATAATATAGGGACCTTTCATAGGATTCATGTGGTGTACCAAATGGTGATGTGTATCTTCAGTTTATTTGTTTAAACATTGTTTCTCTCTCTCTATTATTATGAAAATCTCAATTACTTAACAAAAACTGTGATGAATAGGATATGTTATTTAGAGCACCCTATTCTGGTTGTTAGTAATTTCCATGTTTTCTACTCAAGTCAAATTAAGGAATTCTTAATTTCTCCCTAATTTCTACTGAATCTTACATTTCTGCTATTTCACAATCCATTTAATATTATGAAATATCCAAATAGTACAACCTAGCTTGCCCTGTTGTTATAGCTCCAAATCTCGCTCTTGTGGTTTGTAATGCTGTAGTCATGGCCTAGGGCAACCCCTCCTTCCAGACCTAGTCCAAAATTTAAAAAATTGTGTTTTATTCCCTATACGTTACATTTCCCTGAGCTAAACGCGTGTATACATAGGTCTGTGTATACCAAACCCGCGTATATGTCTTAAAACACTAAAAAAAAAAATCTCCTTAATTTCGGGCAGAGATCATGGGTTTTACCTGTTTATTACCTGTTAGTGCCCGTGGCCCAACTGTTACCAACGAATTCCCAACTAAAAAAATACTTTGGGAGAAGTATAAAAAGGCTTCAATGGGAAGGCCAAAGGGAAGAGAGAAGAGAGAGAAAGATTATTATGCTGAGATTTCCCTGACCAGGTCTGAAGATCCTAGTGCCTCCTGCACTTCCCCCATTCTATAGGAAACCCTTGTTTCCTTGTGTGTGTTTATGTTTTCATACTAATTGAGATATCATGGAGTAAGTCATGGAAGGAGTTTCTTAAAGCCTTGAGACTGGACGAATCCGGGAGACAGTTCCACTTGGAGCCTGTGAAAGGACAAATCAGGTGAAATTATTCCTTTTTGTACTTTATTTTTCTATAATAAAAGAAACACATGTCTTTGTTCTTGATATAGATCTTCTTCATGTTTATGATATTCATGTTATGATTCATATGTGAACGGTTGTTTAATTACATAAATAACTACCTTTCCTTATAATATGAAGATGGTTTCTTTATGATGTTTAGTCCATATACTACTGTACTTTCTTGAATTGATTGTTTTGCAGGTCAAAGGAGAAAAAGGAACTCTAAGAAGGGTTTGGACCCTGGAAGGCTCTTCTCAAACGTAGGACCTCAGGTACACCCCCTAGCGTAGAGTTTTCTTATAGTAGCATTATGGATGTATGGAATGTGTGTTTCTTTGTATAGATAACCTCCAGTCTACTAGGGTATCCACCCAAGACCCTAGGGGAGTTTACCCCACAACAGAATTGGCGACTCCACTGGGGACAACAGTATTGTTGTTCCTAGTTCGGTTGTATTCAAGCCAATCAGGCCTCAGCTGTTTGTTTACCTTCTGTTGCTGTGTAGTCAGGGCCTGAATTGTGAGCTTTGATCATTTTTTTCCAGACTGTCTTTTGTTTTTCTTGAAAGCTTTTATATATGTTGTTTTTTCTGTTTACAGAAGCATATATGCGCACCTTTCCTTAAGTGAAACTACGTATACACATTTTTCCTTAAGCGTTGTCGCATATACATGCATCTGTGTGCAAACACAGGGGCGTATATCTTTAATTTTCAAGATTTTTTAAAATCTTTTTGTTTCTTGAAGTTTGTATGCTCGTCTGATTCAGTTTGGAACAATTACTGTTTTGTTACAGTCTTTAGTTTTATAGCAAGCGTCTTGTTTCAAATTCTCTATGATTGTGAAAAGGTTGGTCTTGCAAACATCATTTGTTTTTGCTTAAGCACACAAGGTTTCTTGCAAGGAGTCTTGGCTGCTCTGTGTATTCAGGGCAGAAATATTGATTTCAATCTTTGTGTTGAGTTTTGGTTTGGTGACCTTTTGGTTTGCATGCTCAAACTATATTTTTATGACCATCTGCTTTTCTTGCTTTCTGAAAGTTGTTGGCTCACACTTTCTTGAAGGTTGTCTTTTCAATCTTTTGGTTTTCATTGCCAAGGTCATCTCACTGCTTTTTTATTGTTAAGAGAATTTCGAAGCACCATTTCTGTTGAGTTCTCACTTGTTTTGTGTTGCAAACTCGCAAAGTGCTTCATTGCCTATTCTTTGGTCATAAAGTTTCAGTATTGTTAGGGCGTTTTGAAAAGTCATTTATTTTTATTTTTCTTTTTAAGGAAACTTCTTGAAACTTTATTTTGATTGAGTTTTCCTTTTTGGTGAGTGAAAGTGCATTTTTGTTTGTCTTCATCTTGCTTTTAGTGCTTAGACGAAATAAGCAACAAAAACTTATATTCCATCTAAACATTGTAAGTGGCAAATTAAAAATCAATAAACAAGAAACTGTCATTTCTTAATTGAAGAGTAGTTTTGAATTTTGCATCAGCATGTACTTGTTGCATTACGATTAATTTGTGCATCTTTCTAGGCATTCCTAGTTTTGTTAACTTTTGTGCGTGTGAAGTTTGAAGAAAAGAAAAGAAAATTTTGTTTTATTGGAAGTTCCTCTGAACCCTATAGAAATTTCTTTCATCGAAAAACGAAAACAAGTGCATTTGCATGTAGTTTGGTTTTTATTAATTTCTTTTGTGTCAAAACACCACTAGTTTCACTTCCGCTTATCCTGTAACTTAAATAACAACCCATTAAAATCAAGCGCTAATTTAAAATATACTAGAAATTTTTATATTTGTCAAGTTAGACACATCAACAAGTTTTAGGATATTTTAGGGCCTTGGATTAGGTGAGTGGAGAGTTAACTCTCCAAGGCCATTTTAAATTGTCAAACATAGGAGTCTAAATAAAGAGTGAAAATCCAATAGCGTTAGGAAGACCAAGAAAGCTCAAGATCTGAGAGTTAAGCACGAGGGTCTGTGAAGATAGGGAAGAGAGATACCCCCTCTCCTACTTGTCTGAACTTACCTCACGACTATTCCGCCTGGCTTCTGATACGAGTTGGTAACCTTATTTTCTACTCCTAGGGATCTACAAAGGTGGCTGTGGAGGGGAATCCCGTGGCACTTGAGGTTGACGTTGTATCACTTTTAGCGGTACTACTAGAGGGCACCCTTGCAAAGCTTCGGGGCTTGCACCGGCGCAGGCTGTTGTTAGGAGGTCAACGTAACTTCATATATTACCTTCGCAGATAGGACCGGGCCGTCATTATCCCAGACTATCTTCAGAAGGCCCCTTACTTCACTTTCACATATTTTGGTGTCTGGTCCTAACCACCCAGAGAAGAAATACTTGCAAGTTATTTGACTGGCTGATATCTTTAGGGACTTTATAGTGTGTGCTCTATGCTCCTAGTTGGCCTAGCTTTCAATTTTTTGGGTCTTTAGTTAGATCTTAACAAGAAATTCAAAGTGGCTAACCGATCACCTAGACGGTCTCGAAGACTTCATGGTCTTTCACCCCCAAGTTTAGAGCCTTCACCTAGAAGGTGCAGTGGTAATACTGCTAGTAGGTCTCGTCCTGTGGCAGCTGATGCATCGGGGATTGATCCTCCTCTCGAGGGCATTAGTGTTCAAGATAGACCTGGTACTTCCACAGAACAAGAGAGAAATACTCCAGTACTTTCTCGAGTTCTCTTTCGGGCAATAGATAACATAGAGGTAGAAGAACTCTCAGAGTCGTTAGCAGCTCCGAATTCTCCCGTACCTTCTAGTCATCTAGAAGTGTTACAATATGTTGGGCCTCCAACACATCGACCGTCAAGTCCAAGTCACATTACGCACTTACCATCGATGACCACTACTGGAAGCATGGCTTCTACTACAAGTGTTATGACTATGCAGACTCCAATATTTGTACAAGGGAGAGGAACTATTTCCATCCCCACTGCTTCTTTATTCGAGTCTTTTGCTAGCACATCTTTAGTTGGGTCTACCTCCATTTCCTTCTACGAGTGGAAACTCCCAAACTAATGCTTTTAGTTCTGGAGTTTTCCCATTTGGCACCCATCCACAAGGTATTTCATTAGTTCCGTTCAGTGCCTCCACCTCTAGATGGGTGGATCGACTTCATTCGAGGGTTTTCCTTTTGGAAGTGGTCATATATCACATTCCAACCCAACAATTGGATCTATGCCTTTCTCTTCTTTAGGACAAAGTAGTAATCCTTTTCAAGGTTGGACTAACCATGCGGTTAGTAGCATGGGAATTGGGAATTCATTTCTCGGCCAACAAGGGAATAGGTTGTACTGCACGGTTAGTTCATTCAAAAGTATTCCTCCCCTAGCCTCTGCTTGGAATCCTTATTAGGGGTTGTCAACTCCTTATAAGTCTTTAGGAGGAAACTTTGCCGATTATGGAGGTTTTGCGGCCGGAGTTCGTCAAAATCCGAGTTATGCTAGATCACAAGGCCTTCCTTTTGGTTCAGCGGGTTCTATTGGTTACTTCGGGCAGCCTGGTGCCTTCCAAAGTCCAGGCCAATCTTTGCAGAGCTTTGGGGGCTCCGCCCAGTCTGGGTGGAATCCCCAAGGTCCTCCTAGGCTTTCGTTTCTGGAAACTTTGAACTTGCCAGTTCTCACAAAATTAACAATCGATCGAATCAAATATAATTCGGCATGGCATCCGGTCCCAACCAAACTCCCTTGGGACATTCCAAAATTTGAAGGAAAGGGCGGTGAAGACCCAGGTGACCATGTAACCACATTCCATTTGTGGTGCTCTTCGAACTTCCTTATTGATGATTTAGTGAGGTTGAGACTTTTTCAATGCACCTTGACTGGTAATGCAACCAAATGGTGTATAGAGTTTCCAGGGGGAAAATTTACATCTTTTGTCGACTTAGCTAACATTTTCCTAAATCATTTCCAGCTGCCTATCTGTTATGATATTGGAACCGAACTTCTGGCCACCTTTTGTCAGGACACGAAAACTCACATTTCTAACCATATTCAGGAATGGAGACAAAGAAAGAGGCCCATTAAAGTTGAAATCCCTCCGAAGTGCTATCTTGAATGGTTTCTGAAATCTTTACAACCTGAGATCTCTAAGGATGTCTCCATGTCTGGAGTCTATTCTGAGGAGCAAGCGATTTTTAGGGCCCAACAATTATAATTGATCTACTCTCAATCTGGGATCCTACAAAAATACTTGCCAGATGCTCCTGGGTCGAAGGTTAACATAGCCAGGTCGAAGCCAGGTCTCCATGCTAATGGTGTAGTTGGATCGGTAGACACAAATGTGGTGAACTTGTTGAGCCAATTGTAGCAGCTTTCATTGCAGACTGCTTCAAACAACCAAGTCACACTGTCTAATACTTTGTCTTCTCAACCCTCTTCGATTAATGTCGTCCAATCTGATAACCCTAAAGGAAGTCAAAACTCCAATGGGAAAAAGAAAGGATGAGGTAAGAAAAATAATCAGGATGGGAAGGCTGACTCAAATAAATCCGACAATAATGCTAGTGGAGGTAGAAATGAGTCTAGAAAGAAAGTCAATTTTCCATGCAAGTTGTGTAGTGGAGACCATTTAACTCATTTCTGTACAAATATTCAGGATGCTCAACGCTTTTTAGGGTAGCAAGGGGCTTCTAGTTCTTAAGTTGTCTTAACCAACCCTTTTCCCCAAGGGCAGCAATTGCTTGCTGGCGCGAGTTCAAATCCTAGTACCTCCTCTAGGGGCAGCTAGGAAGGGGAAAAATCATCGAATGTTTTCATGATGGGTTCTAATGTCCACATGGCCACTTAGTCACGTGATTACGGTGAAGCCAAAACTTCCAAGGACAAAACTGCTCCCGGAAATACTGACCTTCATATTGAGCGACCCCCTATTGAGACTATACCACGGATACTGAAAGGTTCTGCTAAACGGGCGATTATTAATCCTAACGCTAGGGCCACCCATAATTATTCCATTGTGGAGGATCAAGCCCAATTGTGTGCGGCTCAATAAAGTGCCTTACTCTCGGCAATTGGAGCAGTTGATCCAACTAATTATTTAGTGCTCACTTTTGACATGTTAAATGTCAAAAAGGGACTCCCTCATCACATGGATTTTCAGATAAAGGCTATATACCGAAATATTAACATTGTTTGCACCGTTATTGATGAAGGAGCTTCCACATGTGTCAGGCCAATGTCATGTTGGAAGGCCATTGGATCTCCTTTGGTTTTTCCTTCACCTACCCTCCTGACTACGTTTGATGGCCATTCTCACAAGCTGCATGGGATTATCCCATCCTTTCCTATATGTGTTGTAGGAAAGGTCGTCAATATTGAAGTAGAGGTCATAGATGCTAACCTAGACTATAATCTCCTACTAGGAAGGAACTGGGTATACGAGATGGATACCGTCGTTTCGACTCTATTTCGTGTCATTTGCTTTCCTCATGAAGGGAAAATCATTAAGGTTGATCAGTTGGATTATTGTCCAGTTGATCCTCAAGCAACTTTTGACTCTACTTTCCCCTTAGTGGATAACCCTCGCTCGCCTACTGAAAATCTAGGAGTTGGGATGTATTCCTCATTGATGGGTACCTTTGAGTTTCCCTCTCCTATCACTCGAATCAATGTCGTTTCATCATCCAAGGAGTCTCTTCGAGAAGGGTTCTTCCGAACTCATTATTTTTCGGACCCTTGGACCTTGCCTTCACCTATGACCACATTAGCTGAAGGACAAGTAAATGGAATGGCATCCCCTATGTGTGCAGCTGAGCTTAGATATTAGTCTATCGTTAACTCTGTAGATGACCACTCCGCTCCTTTTTCCAAAGAGGAGTTTGAGGGTGATGTGGCCTCGGCTTGGGCCTTTGATTCCACCTCCACCTTGGACTACTTAGATACAGTTTTACCTTCTGAAGAAGCAATCCTCGAAGTAATGATGGGTGTAGATCGACCTTGGGAAGACTTACACCATCGTTCATATTTCCTTCCTCCATTGCAGGAAGTGGAATCTAGGTTCTCCAAGCTATTCACTAGTGATGTTTGTAAGATATCAAATCCTTTGGCTCCAGCACACTTTCGTGCTGAAGGTAATATGTCGGTGATTTCATAAACGATATCTATAGACATCTCTAGCGACCCTAATGTGATTGAGAATCTCTTCATCGGAATTGAATGTTCCCGTGAAGAAGTTCAAATTTACACCAACCTTTTCAAGGAATTTCGAGATGTATTTGCTTGGTCTTATGAGGAACTGGCTGGCATTGATCCTTCTATAGTTCAGCATGAGATCATGATGTATGAAAATGCCAAGACTGTTTGTCAAAGGCTTCGACCAGTTAATCCTAGGAAAGTGGCAGCCATTAAAGCCGAAGTAGAGAAGCTACTCAAGGCGGGTTTTATATACCCTGTTCCTTTTACCAATTGGGTTTCTAATCCAGCCCCTGTAGATAAAAGGCAAGGAACAATCCGAGTATGCATTGACTTTAGGGACTTAAACAAGGCTTTTGCGAAAGATAATTACCCCACACCATTCATTGATCAGATTATTGACGAGTGTGTGGGTAATGAGATCTTTTCCTTCATGGACAGTTTTTCAGGTTATAATCAAATTTCCATCCGTCCTGAAGATCAACATAAGATGACTTTTATATCTCCCTGGGGTACCTTTGCATACAAAAAGATGCCGTTTGGTCTCAAAAATACGGGAGCTACTTTCCAATGGGCCATGTCATATGCTTTCCATGACATAAAACATATCATCGAAGCATACTTGGATGATCTCGCTGCTCGTTCTCGAAAGAGAACTGATCACCCCAGTCACCTTTGAATGGTTTTTGAGCGATGTTGTTTTTATAAAATTTGGTTGAATCCCAACAAGTGCGCTTTCGTTGTTACATCCGGTTGGTTGTTAGGGTTCATTGTGTCAAATGAAGGGATTAGGGTTGATCCCTTCAAGGTGGAAGCGATAGTCCAGTTGCCTCCCCCGTCCTCCATTCGACAACTTCAAAGTCTTCGAGCAACCTGTGGATAGTTTCTTTTCATGTGGTTTTCACGATATGTCCATCATTTTAATGGCTCTCAACCTTGAAGCTTGAGCATCCATGATGTTGGCTATTGCATATTTCTCTTAACAACAACATTACATTTCTGCTAAAATTTCTTTGTTTGAGTTGGGTTCTTACCTTCCCTCCTTTTTGAAATTTTCTGAGGCCAATGCTTCTTAATTCTATTGTTATTCCTTTCCTTCTAGTCACCTTTTATTTATGGCCTACATTTTGCTTACTCATAACAATGTTTCAACTTCTTAATAGCATATTTCAAAGTGACAGGTTCTAGAAACTCAATTTTTTCTCTAAATATCATAGGAAATCTACTAATAAATATCTGAATATTGGATTTCTCATCTCTTAGATATGGAACATACCTTAATAGTTTGAAGAACTTGGTAACATACTCATCATCTATTAATTTCCCCATCTTGAGTTCATAGAAATATTTTTCCCTTCCATCATAGTAGCATTCAGACACTTGTTTCTCTCTGAAGATATTTTCAAACTCATCCCAGGTTAGTTCCTTCTCAACAATGCCTCCAACATTTCTCAAGTGTTCCCACCCTATATTTTTTACCCTTCAAGTTGTAGGTGACAATCTTAGCTTTCATCTTTTTATAATAATCATGAATTCTAAAAATTTTCATCATGCCCAACAACCAAGATTCTACCTCTTCTAATTTCGTCATATCCCCATCATATGTGGGTGTATTGGATTTCTTGAATTCCTCAGGCATGTAATCCTTTTCCTTTCCTCCTCGATGATGATGATGGTTTTAATAAAAGTGATGGTGTTGGGTCTTGGTAGCATAACTAGATGGTCTACTAGAGTGATGTGTATATGTGCTAGTTCTTCCTTTTGGGGTGTTCCTTTTCTGGTGCTCAATGGTGCATTTCTTGGTACAATTTCTTCACTTTACTACATATGCCTCTTGCTGGACCTACTACCATCTACCACATTTGTATTATATTATATCCCCTGAGTGTTATAGCTCCAAATCTCACTCTTGAGGTTTGTGAAGCTGCACTCATGGCCTAGGGCAACCCCTCCTTCCAGACCTGGTCCCAAATTTAAAAAAGCATTGTTTTTCCCTATACGTGACATTGCCCTGAGCTAAACACGGTGTATACCCAACTCACGTATATGTATAAAAAAACTTAAAAATAAATAAATCTCCTTAATTTCGGGCGGAGATCATGGGTTTTGCCTGTTGATCACTTATGAGTGCCCGTGGCCCAACTGTTCCCAACTAAAAAACTACTTTGGAAGAAGTATAAAAAGGCTTCTATGGGAAGGCCAAAGGGAGGAGAGAAGAGAGAGAAAGATTGCTATGCTGAGATTTCC
>APFE031615228.1:0-73918 GCA_000404065.3 Pinus taeda
AAAAAAAATTGAAGAAAAATATTTTAAGACAAAAATAGTTTGAGACAAAAATTTTTAAAGACAAAATTTTATATTTAAGACAAAAATAGTTTAAGACAAAAACATTGAGACAAACATATTTTAAGAGAGAACTTTATATTTAAGACAATCGCCACTTAAGACAATGGCAATTAAAACGAAACCCATTTAAAATAGTTAACAATTAATAAAAAACCATATAATTTAAGATAATATTATCTAACAACTCCAAAATTGATGATGAACGTGTACAATTAACAATTAAGACAAAACCATATAATTTAAGACAATATTATCTAACACCTGCAAAATTGATGATGACCGTGTGCCACAAGTCCATCAGCTTGTAGGCTAACATTGTCTCGTGCCTATATCGAGGTTTCTTTTTCAATTACTATTCACAAGATCTTTTATAAAGAAAGTGATTTGTTTGGCTCTTCATTTTGTGGGGGTTGCCAACTCTAAATAATGCGACAAATTTTCGTGGCAAGATTTCCTGGACATGAATTCCTCTTTTGCCCCTCCTATCTGTGCTGATATGATCAGAGACAACTTCTCTATCATTGAATTCAGAAAGTTTGCACAAAGATTTCATGAGTGGATAAAGGATAATTATACTTTTTATTTTTGAATATAGATATTCAAACTCGATGAATATTTAATGATATCAATTTCTTTCTTTTATGTATATTATTTTTTTTCTCATTAACCATTTTATATTAAAATTATAACACGGTGAATATGCTAATCATTTATTTTTTTAATTATTGTTGAAAAATTAAATTACTAACATTTGAATATTTAGACTATTTTTAAACATAATTTTTTATGGTGTGTCGTGTGTGGTGTGTGTATAATTAATTATGAATTTTTATAAAAAGTAATAAACTTAAGAAATCCAAGAAAAACTAAAAGATACCATTAATCTATATATCCTTCTAAACCTTCATATTCAATACTAAGCAAATAGACAACTATGTGATTATGCTTCTCACATTATAGAGATATAATTAACAATAAATTAATGAAAAGGTTAGAGAAAAAAGAGTACCTCTAGCATAGAACATGTTAATATTGAAACCTACAAAACCCGATGTTCACTGGGCCCTCTTATACAGGGTCAACGAGGAGAACATTGGAGGTTGAATTAGTGCAAAGAGATGACCCATCACTATAGGTTTGTGGTGCATCATGACTCATTTCACTCATCGATTTTCTCAATCTGAAATTACATGATTCCATACTACACCTCACTTTTTATATTTAACGTTTATTAAAATTCTTAAGTTTAACACTTATTGAAGTATGTAGATAATCATTCCATACAATTATGCCTTAACATAACCAATATGCAAATGATATGAATGAAAGTAGTCTTAGAGAATAAACATCCCAACTAGCTTAACAATTGCCATATATTCAAATGTGTTACAACCAAGAGAAATCTAGTCTCATATAGAAATTCAAAAATTATAAGAGCACACAATTCAAACAAACCTATCCCCAAATTTCCTATTTGATTTACTGTCATAGATCACAACTTTGTCATAGATAAAAAATGTTTCACTTGATTGAAATAGTAAGTACTCTCATATGCATGTACAGTTAAGTTAAGTGAAGAAAAGAAGGTTAAGTCTAATATTAGAAGTCAAGTGAGTCAGGGATACAAATTTAATGCCTTGTCAAGAAACTTTAAGTTAAGGAAAAGAAAATTGTCAATTTATGTTAAAGTGGAGTTGGAAAGGTTTAGTTAAAGTGTCAAGTCATAGTTTGCATCAGGAAAAGAAAGTTAGAGTTTGCATGATTCCATATTTAGAAATTTTAGTGCTTATATACACATGGTTGGGTCATTGTAATGTGAAGTAAGAACAGATAATTAAATTAACTCATTGGATGTATATTAGAGAACTAATAAATTTATAAAACTTATTTATTCAAGCAAAAGCTTGTGTACTTATTTATCTTGTTTTTGCATGTTTATATATGCCTCTAAATAACAAGTGGTATCAGGTCAAGATTTCAAATAACCAAAGGAATTAAGAAGGTCATGAGCTACTTCCACTAAGATCATTGGCTATTGTTAGTAGCCTACAAATCGAAGTTTGTATCCATTGTTCCATAAGTATAAACTAGAGCTCATTGAGAGTTGGTAAACCAAACTACTAAAAGATTAGGGTGAATAGCCTACAAAGCCACAACCATATCAAAAGGAAATAACCACCATCATTAACAAAAGAAGGAGTCTCCGCTGTAAGCTGTAGCCATGAGCCTCCATAATAATATGCGTAGAAGATCTTAGCAAGGTTGCTAGTACTTGTTGGGAGCCACCGTTAAAGTGAAGGTTAAATTGCTTAGTTTTAAATATAATCAAGTGTATGTGGCCTTCATTTCTAGAAGGCTAAGACAATAAAGAAAGAATATAAAATACCAAAGAAAGATGACAATCATGTGTCAAAAAGCAGGACTAGAGAAAACTGAGAAAAGAAATCGAAAGGAAGAGCCAAAACTTTTCAAACAGATCATAGAGGTTATCAAAATAATCGGGGCATCTAAAAGACAAGTAGATGAAGTAGAACAATTCGAGGATGAATGGGTCAAGATATATCTTCCAACACTTCCAAAATTTACAAGTGAAAATTTTAATTTTTGGGATATATCTTAGTATTGGATGTTATAAAACATGCATTGGATGAAAATTCCTTGTGCAAGATAGCAAAAGCTTCATCTTCCTAGGAAGCATGGAAGACCCTGGAAGTAGAATTTGGTATAAAGGAAGGTGACATAAATAAGCAAATTATGTTACAGTATGTTCCATGTGGAGGAAGCACTTTTAACCATGGTGTTGGATGTTCCATTTTTTATTATTATAATGCATCTGATATTACATTAAATATTCAACATGATTTCATCAATTACTACATCCATGGTCTCATGTGTAGCTAATATGACATTCTCTCTCTAATTTGTAGCTTGGTGGAGTCCTCATTTGAATGTAGATTTATACTTTCTTCTCTAAAGGAAGAAATAGGTATAAGCCAAATGATACTATAAAGTCATTTTCCTTTTTTTTGGTCATCTAAATGTATCTTAGCAATTCCCCATTCCATCAAAGCTGACCAACACAAAGAACTGAAAAATCTCTTGAAATATATTCTTTGAAGTGTTAAGCCACCTTGAATCCGTTTACTTCATTTTCCTCTTTCTTGCAACTAGACAAGACATCAGTTAATTAAGAAGAATGAAGATAAGATTTGACCAATGAGTTATGGTTAAGAGTCATTTATCCTAGAATATAATATTTAAAGGCACTTCTAATTTTTCATTTGGACTATCATTGTTTTATCCAACTATGCCCAGTATCCTACACTCTCTAATTTTAGGTTTTGGGATATTCTTATGATATAATTTCATAGTACCATAAGAGGTCCACAAAGTAGGACAAAACCTTACTATGTAATCCAATATCCATAATTCAATGGACTGAAGACGATGGCCAGGGCCATTAAATTAAATCTATAATACAATATACAATTGTGAAGTATCTCAAAGATGAAAAGATCATAGATTCAAGTTTTTACCTTGTTTATTAGAACGTTATTGCAATTGACCAAAATTGGCAATCCCATAAACTTTTTCCATTCTATTAGAGAACAAAAATAAATAAGAAATATAGGGCAATGACTGCGATCTATAGAAATATGTGGATGCAAATCTTGATAAAAAATGAGTCCACATAAATGCTTCTACAAATCTTTTGAATTTGAAGTGATCATTCAAAACAATGTTTCTGTGTCAAATTTCAAGTGAGTTGTCTTCCATGCTGGATCCAATTATTTCTCAATGATCAGATTGAGGTCACGTTTTTCATGCATACATAATATATCCTTGGTTATATTCCAACTTCTCAAAAATTCCATGTGATTTTCCTCATTAGCTCAGATCGACTTCATAAGCATTGGAAATGGGACACATGTAAAATCTAGAATTTGCACGTGCTATATTGTTCATTAGCCATCATGCAACTTGGATAGTTGAAGTAATTTGATAAGGAGGATGATTAAGTAAAAAATATCTAAGTTACATTAAAAAAAGACTGATAATGTCTAGTGGAAGCAATGCAAGTTTCAACAAGATAAGAAGCAACACAGGTTTCAACAAGCTAGGAATTCCCTTAGCAGGAATGAAACCTATATGAGAAGAAATTATAACGTAGAGTGGTCAAGGCTTCTTCTCAAATGGGATACTAAAATTTTAAAAACAATTTATGGATCAATTCCATAAAATTCCATTAATTGGAATGAGCCTTTTGAATCTGTTGGGTTGTTATATTAACCCATGTGAAGAAAGATGGAATAAACGTTCATTGAAAAACTAATTTTATGAATATAATTGGGTGTTTCAAACATGAAGAAATTCATAGCTGGTCCTTGTCATCCTTTTACAGAAACCTATCTTGGAATCTAATGAAATTTGCATGAAAAAGATGAAAAAGAGATATCATATTTCAATTTCAATAATGGTGAGGTTGATAAATGAATACATTTCTAGAATACTAAGTGAAGAGGTCCAAGGATCAATAAGTGATAATCCTGGCATTGGTCATTTTTAGAGAATACTAATGAAATATTGTATCACTAAAGTTTGGAACTTCAAAAAAGCTAATGAGTCCAACTCACTTCGGAAAAAGATCTTCTACAAAGTAGAAGATGCAACAAAAGGACTTCTACAAAGTAGAAGTTTGTTCCATTTCCCTAGCCATATTCCAATGAAAAGATCTACACTTATAAAGAGGTAAGAAATCATACCCTTCCTAAGAGAATGATAAGTAATATACATTTTATGGGTGTCAAAACAACATGTTGAAACATTTAATAGAATGTTGCATGAAAATCTATAACATGCAAGACACACTTAACTTCCTTCTCTCTCATAATGTGAGATAGACAAGTGTCCAACAAATACCAACTCAACCCTCCAAAATTTGTCCACAAATTGTCTTTCATCTATCCACAATGGACGCGATCAAAGTCTTGACTTAGAATTGTAATAGGGCCAAATTTAGACTTTCTTTACCTTCCCAAAAATCTTGCTCTTCACCACATAATAGAATCTGATTTCAACTCTGAAGGGGCTCAGATATTATCATAGACAAGGCTTGAAATTCACCCTCAGAATGGGCTCAAACTTCATCAGAAATCAGAATTGGACTTTATCATAAGTTGGGACTTCAAAAATTCCATAGAGATGGTGTTCCATCGGAGGATTGTTCAAGTCCTCACATAGTCACCATAGGGTTTCAAGGCAAGCTATAAAATGAGAAGAGATATCATTTTCTATGGGTGGGGAGAGTCAATAGATTACCTCTAATTCACACGAAATCTATTCTTTAGTCAAACACCTGAGCCTCTAGTATGGCACCATCTACATGAATACCCATGATATAGTCTATATCCTCTAGTGTAGGTGCCATCTTTCCCAGCGGGAACACAAATGTGTGTCTACTAAGATTCCTATATGACATTACCTATACTAGCTACATATGAGATTGATAGATAGTTTGTACTTGGATGGCCCTCTCCTAGCCTATCTTTTGTCTCATCCACCATAATGTGATGCTAATCAATTTTCTCCCTAAGCTCTATACATTTTGTATATCTAACCACTAATCAAGATGGAATTACCTCTCTACATGGTTTCTCCAAGGTCGATGGAAAAAGAGGTAGAGTCTTTGTGACCTATCTTGTGCTCTCAATTTTATCTTTTGATGGATTGTCCTCCTATCTACCAGCATAATCATCACCTCTCAAACTATAAATTACAGGTATATCCCTCTCCATTATAATATCATAACCAATCCAAAGAGACTAATATCAATATACATGCAAACTCACCCTTAGTAAACACTTCTATTGGACACAACTTTCGTTTGCTACACCAATCACCCTATCTTATTTACCTTCACTTCGACTGTAGGAATCAAAAGTCAACCTCTAGATATACCTGCCTTTGCTAGTGGTACATCTGTATCTATCTTGGGAAAATATGGTTCTTCAACTCTCTTTATGTTGAACTATGTAACTAGGTTCAGTCTTCATAATGACATATGTAATCATGTTTTTATGTATTCGATGTGAAAAGAAAAATAAAATTGCTATTTTTTTCTTGAGGCATGGGTTTCATGGTCAAGAGGAATTTATTTTATAGGTCAATCTCCCAATGAGATCTTCTAGGGTTTATCAATTATTTCCATGTATAAATGACCCATTTGGGAATGTTACATATTGTAAGAATTTTTTTTTTCCAGTCTAAAGATTTTCAAGGAAACCCCTCTAGGACGACATATACAAGCTACAAGTCAAGTTAGCCTATATCGATTATCAAATTGACCTGCCAGTGAAGTCATCCTTTTTTGGAGCTCAGGAGCACCTATATAAAGGAGGACTCGAGCTCTCTCAAAGGGACTCACTCAATCATCACAGAATTTTGATCTAGAGACGAGGAGGAGCCTAATGCCTAGAAAAGGGGGAAGAAGGAAGAGCACATATTTTACTGATTAATTTTAAGGAAACATTCCTTCACATGTGTGAAGATTAGGGCATATCTCTACAGTAAGAAGACCAAAACAATTATAGTCACTCTAAGAGGACCAAATTTGGGTGACAAAGAGTTCATATTGTAGGAGGAATTGTTTAAGAGGAAGTATCTTACCAAGCGAAGAAGAAAAGCGGACAATCTCATTATATTCTCACTCACATGTGTGGCCTAGGGTCTTTGTAGTAAGGATGAGTTACAATCAAGAAGTTGTAGGGTGGATAAAGAGGTCAATGGAGCAACTATTGAGTTTGAGTAAAGTATACTTTGTGAAAAGGAAGCACATCAAGGACAAGGCTTTGATTTCGAGGGTCTAGGCCTTGGAATCATCAATTGAAGGTTCTATAAGAACACGGATTATTATAGGTTTTCCTCTCAAGTTGGAGAGGTTTTGCCCCTGGATGATAGCCTACATACTGTGTCTTATTGTCTTGTTGTTCTATATGTTTTGGAAACTAATTGATAATAGAAAAACATCAATAATAATAAGTACAAGAATAAGCTTAAAAAGTGAAATTAAAAACACATCACTAGCATTTATCAAGAAGAGAAATCACCCCTCACTGCACCTAGATTTCTCAAAATGGTATTAGAGCTAAGGTGATAAGTTAAGGAAGGGCAGTTCAATAAAGGACACATAGAACCAAAGTTCTAGAAG
The DNA here is from genome assembly GCA_000404065.3 of Pinus taeda. Lineage (NCBI taxonomy): Eukaryota > Viridiplantae > Streptophyta > Pinopsida > Pinales > Pinaceae > Pinus > Pinus taeda. The sequence goes on from APFE031615228.1 coordinate 7,268, forward strand.
AATATTAAGGGATTCGAAGCATTAAGAAGAGCCTCTCATCTCCAAGGTATTTCGAAGACAAGGATTTCATCATCATCTTGAAGGAAGTGCCAAAAACCTACATGGATCAAAGAATAAGACCACACTAGAAGCATTCTTGGGAACCTCGCTCAAATCATCATCTCAAAGAAGAAGATCTCAAAATACCCATATGTCTACTCAAATAGAAGATCAAAACATCTTGAAGTATACTCATCCAAAATAAGCAATAAAGGAGTTGCTAACATCATGAAGAAGTCAATGTGATCTCCGTCAAAGACAAGGATCACTATTTGAAGGAGTACATATTCTTCAAGAAGAAATATGCTATTATCATATCATCATAAAAAACAATAAGGAAGAAGTTTGAAGATATTGTCATCAAGGAGTATCTTCACATGTAAGTATCTTTATGCCCACATCTGAATCTATTAAGATGTTTTTTTGAAAGGAGAGAAATGAGTTGGTTAGGTCATCAAACTTTCTTGGATGGAAGAAGATGATAGATTTAATCCTCATAGGAAATGAAGTTGTGGAACATGTTAAGGGCTCAATCACAAAACCTCCAAAGGAAGAATCTAAAGCTCTTAAAAATTACATGAAAGAGAAGTAAGGGGTCAAAGGATTATGATATAATCCATCAAGGATCCTCTCATTCCCTAGGTATCAAAACTAGAAACATCAAAATAAATATATGAAAAACTTGTAGAATTGTTCTCTGTAAGCACTGTAGGAGAAGTGATCTCGTTAAGGAAAGAACTCTACAAGATGTTTATATCAAAATAAGAAGGAATAATCTCTACTTTATGAGGGTATCAGAAATAATGTCTCATAAGGAAATGACTATCATAGTGCTCAATGCACTACCAAAAGAATGCAGCAACTTCACATCAAGCATATACGGGAAGAAGGAAGCTACAGTCATTATGAAAAATCGAAGAAACGAGGTTGAAGGAAAAAACTGATGTAGGATCAAGTGAGAAAGCTCAAGCATTTGCTGCCATGGATAGAAGAAAATGGAAGCTTGGTCCTGAGAAAAAGAAGAATAACATCCCAAAGGTTCAATGCTATGGATGTCATGAATATGGGAACTACAAGAGAGATTTTCCAAAACTCAAGAAGGATAACAACAAAAGAGGAAAGGAATAAGCCCGTATCACTGAAGAAGTGGAAGAAGCTGAAAAGAAGATGTCCAAGAAGGAAGAAGTAAAGGATCTCTAATATGATTGAGATGATCTTCTTCACCTAGTTCTTGTCAAGTATTTGTTATTTAGTTCTTCCATGGCTATCATGGTAGGAAACCTTATAGGCATGATAGGATGGAGCATGTTACGAGATGAAATTATAAGAAGCATAAAATATAAATAAATAGCATGGGACATCATACGAAGCTTGCAAAAGAGATGAAGTAGAAGTCTATGGTAGTCACCTATACTGGAAACAAGCTCTTTATAAACTAATTAAAAGCATAAGCAGTACTTATGGATAGAATAAATTCATCTAGTACATAGCTCATCGTACATCATTAAAAAGAAGCATTTGCAAGATAAGGATAATCAATATCCTCTATTGGAATCTTCATTGTAAGATTCACCAATTGGAAAATGCAAATGTCTCACAAGGAATCCCACCTTGTGAGGGATTCAGGGGATGATGGTATGATGACAAGAGAGTAAAGAAGGTGAAGATGATTTAAGAACTTTCAATCTAGAAAGATACCGAAGGAAGTTTATGCATGTGTTTGATAAAATTGAGTCATGTCATATGATTGCAGGGATAAATTCTCTACATCATAAGCATGATCAAGAGAAAGGGATATCCTCATTTGGAAGGATGCATGAAGGTATGGTTCACATATTGATTAGATGAAATCAACATGATATGTCCTCATATGGAATATGAGGTGGTTGATAATAAAGGAAGGACTAAGGATGAAAGTTCATGGGGGTTAATATGTGAAGAAAGGAAGAAGAGATTGTGAAAAATGCAATTATGGCCACATGGAAAAGGAAATCAACATTCGATAACTAGAAGAATTGACCATGACATCTCCATGGAAAGTATATGAAGAGTCTTAAGAAGTCTGGAAAATAAGGAGACCCTTCACATTTAATGTATTTTTGGAGACGTGTCAATATGTATACAAGATGTTGATGCAAAGAAGTAGATGTCATGATGAAAAGACCATCACAAAGGTAATGTTAATTTCATTTTCAAATTTGATTTTCATTTTTGAAAAATATCTGGATAGGTTAATACAAGGATACCAAAGGACGAGTTGTTGATGTTACCTACAACTAGTACTCATGTGATCCATGAAATATCTTGAAGGAAACACGATGTGAAGAAGTTAGTAAGGTATGAAGGAAGGCCATATATGAACTAGCGGATCACTTTCCGATGAAAGAAAGGATGGTATGACTGACATGGTTCATGAATGAAAGTAATGGATGGTCTATGCCTTACAAAGAAGTACCAACAATGAAGGCTCCATATCAGGCAAGTAGAAATTAATGACATCGAAAGAGGGAGCCCTATAAGTAGCTGGTTATTCCATGACTCCACCTAAAGAGTTGATGTAAGCAACTCCCTAGTTAAGAGGGAGCTTGGACAAGTCCCTAGTTAAGAGGGAGCTTTGGTACATTCCTTTATATGAATGGGGACATTCCTTGATTTGAATGGGTATATCCTCCATGGTTGAGAGGGAGAGATAGACACATCATTCTTGTCTTCACTTGCGAACAAAGAAAGAAGGATTGGGTAAGAATCTGACATCTAATACTCTTTGAGGATGTGGCAGGGAATCGAAGATAAGAGTAGTCGTAAATGACTGATATTATTCGAGGACTAGGAATCCAAGACAAGAATAGTCATGGTCAAACATACTCTGAGAGAACCCAAGTGGGGTATGTTCTGACAGAGACAATCATGATGGTGTCTATTAATCATTGGTCTCTCCAGTATTGTGCTATTATCTTGTGGAAAGATAGAGTTGTTAGTCAAGACGTTGCTATGTGACAATGTTGGAGGATATGGTGTTAAACAGATGGGTTACCAATAAGACTCTTCTTATGAGAATTATTCAGTTTAAGATTGTCCAAGTACCTCGTATGGATTATGAATACCTCGCTAGTTAAGAGGGAGTGTTGAAATATGTAACTAGGTTTGATTTTCATAATGACATATGTAATAATGTTTTTATTTATTTGATATAAAAAGAAAAAAAAATTTATTGTTTTCTTGAGGCATGGGTTTCATGCTGAAGAGGATTTTTTTTTAAAGGTCAACCTCCTGTTGATAGATTCTAGGGTTTATGAGTCATTTTCATGTATAAATGACCCATTTGGCCATGCTACATATTGGAAGAAAAATATTTGAGTCTAAATATTGCCAAGGAAACCCCTTCAAGACCAAATATACAAGTGACAAGTGAACTTGGCCTCTATGCATTATGCGTACTAGTGAATTAAACCTATTTTGGAGCTAAAAAACACCAATATAAAGGAGGACTCAACCTCTCTAAAAAGGACTCACTCAAGCATCACAGAAGTTCAATCTAGAGACAAGGAGGAGCCTCATACCCAACAAAGCAGGAATAAGGAAGAACGGAAAGTCTTTTGATCAGTTTTAGGGAAAAAATTCCTTCACACATGCGAAGATTAGGGCATCTCTCTACAACAATAAGACCAAAAAATACACACTTTAAGAGGACTAAATTTGGATGACAAAGAGTTCATATTGTAGGTGTAATGGTTGAACTGGAAGTATCCCACTAAACAAAGAATAAAAAAGGAAAATTTCTCCATATTCTCACTCACACGTGTGGCCTAAGGTTTCTACAATAAGGCTGAGGTGTAGTTAAGAAGTTCCAGGGCTAAGAAAGAGGTTGAAGGAGCAACTACTTCCATTATAAGGTGAGTTGTCCTAAAGTTGACTCTGTGAAAGGGAAGCATATCAGGGAGAAGGCTTTGAATTTTTCTTGGAGCGGATATTGGTCAAGGATATAGGTCTTTGAATTCATCAATTGAAGATTCTATAAGAAGAAGAATTCTTGTGGGTTTTTGTATCAGGTTGGGGAGGTGTTGCAATTAGAGGCCTCAAATATGGAGTTGCAACTAGAGGCCCCTCACTACACAATTATTGGTATCAATGCCATATTAACAATTGTTATAATTACTTGTGAAAAAGGTGTTTCTTGTTGGGTTGGGGCTTACGTGAGTGAGCCACTCAATATTCTCATTGAGTTGGAACCCTTCACAAATAGCATTATTGGTTTCTTATTGTTTACATTGGTTGGCACAAAAATTATCCCTACAATGTGATACACTTGTGTTACGAGTAAAGCTTAATATTAATCTATACCAATTGGTTTGACATCAATAAAAAATAGAATTGGTTTGACATAATTAAAAAATAGTTTTGTTTTCCTTTGTTTAATGTAATTTTTTTACTTGAATAATATTTATAAAGAAGATAGTTATTAAAGTTTTATAATGAATTGAGAGTGAGAAATACTTTGAGTAATAATCTTGCTTTAGGAACATATTTATATTAATGTATTTTCATATATATTATCATATATATATATATATATATATATATATATATATATATATATATATATATTATATATATATATATATATATTATATGTATACATATTTTTCCCTTTGGAAAAGTCGTAATTTTATTCATAAGAAAAAATTACATATTTGTAGATGCTAAGAAGCATATGCATATGGTCTATTTCTGTTTTCATAGAAACCAAACAACAACAAAATAAAAAATAAAATGTTATTCTTTTCTCACTTTCTTTTTCTCCACCTTTTGCCAACCTCCAGTGTTGGGGGTGATAATTACAATGTATAGTTGATTTTCGTTTGTATTTATGGGAGAGTCTTTGTCAAAATCAGATCCTTCTAATCCATGAGTTCGCTTGTTGCCAAATATTTCCATTCCTATTGGCTGGGGTTCTAGTTGCTGCAGGAGTTGCTTGGGTCTTCCTCTCCCTTTAGTGTGTTGTTGTGGACTTTTTGATCATCTATTTCTACTTTATTCTCTGTTATGTTTACTTCTTCATCCAAGGGGGCTATATATAACCATCCTTTTGGCTTTCTCTACTACTTATTGTTCCATTTGGGGATTTGTTTTTTTTGTGGATAGGCATTATGGAGGTGGCCTATTTGTAGACATCCACGACATCAGAATGTTGTGTTTTTGTAATCTAAAGGTTGTGTACACTATGTATTATTGAAATTCAGTGTTATACTTCCTGGTAATCCTTGGCTAAGATCTACTTCAACACATATTTTGGCGAAAGTAAATATTCCCCTTGTAACTCTATCCCCATCAATCTTTAGGAACTTTCCTAGAGTGTTCCCTATGGCAATTAATATAATATGATGCCAGAAGTGTAGTGGAAGGTTTTGCAGCCTGACCCAAACTCTCATCTTTGATACCACCATTGTGTTAGCATCGAATTCTAGAAACCAAGGGGTCATGAAAAGCCATACATTTCCACAGAACCATGGCCCATTATTGAGTATGTGTTCCATTTCTTTTTCTGTTTTGAATCTGACTTGAAAAACCCCTTGGGGCATAAGTATATTTTGCAGTTTGGTGACCATGTATCATATATCCATTGGTGCAAAACATCATATTTGGGCCAAAATCCATTGAATCTACATATAACTGATTTGGAGTAGAGATCTGAGTACAAATTATTTACCTTATGCATTGCGATGGTGAGAGCAGGATTCTCAGTTTTTTGTTCTACAATGTAGGGTCCAGGAAGCTCAGGCATTGTTGCTAGTTTGGTTTGCGCTTTTCCCTTAGCTTTGATGACATCCTTAAAGGAGCCTGTGCTCTTTGAGCTAGTTCCAGAGCATCCCCCTTGCAGATGGAGATTGATTATGATGGTCGAGTTTGTGGTTATGTTATAATCCTGAAGGGTGTAGTTAGCTTGTAAACTAAGACCTGTGTTGATCAGATTTTTCCTATATGTTGGTATACCTAGGTGGTTCTGTATTTTATACCTTAGATCTTGGATGCTGCTCCCCTTCCAAATCCTCTAGCAAAATGCCTGCCTTCCAATGTTTTGATGAATATTTGTATAATATCTGCCTTGGTATGGTGTGGATTTGTGTGAGAAAGGCTCGATCTATTTCCCAAGTGTCGAGATCTAGGCATATCAAAGCTCTGTTGCATTCTTGCATCACTATATTTGGGCTAACTGATGGATCTTCTAGCCTTGCGGTGTTCAATGTTGTGTCATTCTGCATTGAAAGGCTTCTATCGATCAAGTTTTCCCCCATCTTTGAATTTCCATGCACCTCCAACAGTTCCTTCTAGCCTTCGAGCTGTGAGAACCCTCAGATCTGAAAATATTGATTTAGATCTGACCATTTCAGGGGGTAATCTGCTACATAGATTCCTAGTTGGGTGATTTGACCATATCGGAGCCCAATCGGTTGCACTATGCACCATATCTATGGTGTGATTACGAAACTCCAAGGAATCAACCAGATCCGGTATCCCAAAGAAATTTGCCTGCCCCGTTACATGACTTGTAAGAATAACCTTGGCCTCGTTACCGATCAAGTACTTGATGGTGGGAATGGTGGCCCTATTATGCATATCTTTGGTGATGTTCTGGGTTTCATCGAGGGGGACCTTCAAATCGACCCAGACATGTCCCTTCTTGCCCTTAAGATCGGGTTCCTTCAAGTACCCATCACTCTTCTTGGCCATGGAGACAACTCCTTGGCATCTCCTGCCATTGTTGGCGCCACCAACATGCGTTGCAACATCGGAGATGAGATCATTCTCAGAGGAAAATAGGTTAGAAACAATGCCCAATCCGGGCCTGGACTTGACCTCTAGTAGCGAGGAAGCGATAGAACGGAGCCAGAGAGGAGAAGATGCGGACCCCAATGTAGATCCAATGGCGAGGCGGGCCACAGGAGAAGAAGTGGGCAGCAATGTCTCGACTTGCAGATTTGGTGTCAAGGCAGTTCGGCCAAGCATTGCAGTAGCTACGGTTGATGAAGACATTCTTTCTCCCTCCCTCGGTTCTCTCTCTCTCTCTCTCTCTCTCTCTCTCTCTCTCTCTCTCTCGCTCTCCTCTACTCTCTCTCTCTATCTCTCTATATATATATATATATATATATGGACTACTAAAATTTTATCAAAATAGTTTATATTTCTTTTCTGCTTTAGTAAAAGAATGAAACTAATGCTCAGATTTACAAATTGTGTAAAAATTTTAAGAGAAATATGTTTTAATTATAATTTATTAAATGAATCTCAATGGTGTGTCAACTTCTCGAAAACTATGCATAGCAAGGGAAACAAACACAATGAATTGAGGGTCAAGAGAAAACCCTCCAGGTTGAGTTAAATGTTAAAACAATTAAGAAGAAAGAGGAGTGAGAGGTAGACGAGTCGAGCTCTAACCAAAGCGGGTTGTATGTTTTTCACTCTTGAATAACAGGGATAGGCCTAACATCACCTCCGTTTGCATGTCATGGATGTTTTAGGCTCTCTAACATGCCTCTAAACTTTTCTTGACATTAGGGAACACAATTTGGACTGTACAACTACCTCTTCCTCATCTCACAGATGCGAGGCTTCAGGAATGACATGGATTCACACAATTTAACAGAGGGTTTCTTAGTGTTGAAAACCATAGCCTCCCACTTCCCCCATGTAATTATTATTCTAATTCTTATTTAAATTTTATGAGGGGATAAAGATTAGGTTTGTGTCTTTGAGCCTGAATCTCAACAAGGAATTCCTATATACCATGGATAAGTTCACCAGAGTTATGGAAGGTGCTAGATAGAGTATATTCAGTTTGAAATCCACTAATGAGATGTACTAAATTTAAAGAAGGGTCGATTTCAAGATTTAGCTTCAGCGGGACAGTTTAAACCCTACACCTGCTTATATGTTCAAAGCCCAAAATCTATGGATGCTAGGTTTTAATCTTACAAGTGCTCCAAATGAAAGCTTCGAATATGTTTTTCTCATGATAGATGATCTTATTTATCTCAACCACAAACTCCCTTGTACTTCGTCCAGAAGAAGAGACAAATTTCTTGCTTAGAAAACAAAAGGTTTATTTATTAGTAGCACTATGGCTAAAGGTCCATGGCTACTTAAACATATATATATGTTCTATTCAATGTTCATTGATTGGGATGATTTGTCCTTGGTACAGGTGTGTTGTATATTGATCTTCAGTACATCCAACGAAAACGATCAAAATATGGATTTTCTTAATGCCATGCTTCTTTTCCCCTTTGTTTTTGCTATTTTATTGTACTTTCTCATGCTAAAGGGTGAATGCACTTGTAAATTTAACAAAATTTGTTGTAGGCCATTTTTTTTCTTCCAGTATGTTTATTCACATTGGGGTTTCTAATCCCATAATATTTTTTTGAATTTGAACCTTGAATCCCTAAAGTGTTAATATGGTTGTAAATTTAACAATAGTTATTGCATGCTATTTGTTTTCTTCCAATATGTTTATTCGATTTAGGCTTTTAAATATCTTAACATGGATTTTAATTTTACCCTTGAACCCCTGAATGATGAATTCTGTTGTGAATGTAAAATCATTTATTGCATGGTGGTTATTTTCTTCCATATGTTTATTAATGTTGTTTGTATTTTTAATCCTCTAATATGTGTTTGAATTTCACCCTTTAATCCCCAAATAATAAACGTTCTTGAGAAATTCACAACATTTAATTCATGCCATTGGTTTTTTTCCAGTATGTTCATTTTGATCTTTTTAATCCCCCATAATGTTTACTTCATGCCATTGGTTCAGGTGCGGGCTAAACATTCTCAAGTTCAGTTGTGGTTTAAATTTTCTCGACCTCCCAATGACTTCCTAGAACAAATTAGAAAATTTCTGAGGTGTCCCAAGTTTCCCTGAAATTTGAGATTGTCAAGTACATCCATTTTTAAGGCAGGGATGTGCTCTAGAGCAACATAGGCCTTTTCTGTTGATTTTTTTTCTAAGCTTTGTTTTCTTATCTCTCCAGTTCGTATGGTTATGTGTGAAAAAACTTAGTTGGCTTAGACTAAGTCGGCTGTTGACTCTTAAGCCAACTAGAATTGGTATTGTTATAGTCATGCAATCCTAAGTACATTGCCTGAGCCATGTATCATTGGGAGCATCTTGAGTTTCGAATTATTTACCCAACATATTTGATTGTCACTAGTAGAAAATGAGTAATTAGTTACCAAAAAAAAACCTAAAATTTAGATATAAATGACCATTTTGCACTCAGTGACCAATAGTAGCTAATTTACAATATCTTATAGCACGACCAACTCTTAGTCTTTTTTACCTTAGTCATTAACTGGTTTCCTCGATTTTACTAGCTAGTAGTATATTTCATCATTAATTTTTCATTAGTTTAGATGTTAATTGTTGCAATTAATGCCCAAATACACAACAAAATATATTACTATATGAATCCTTGAGAAAACCAATTAATGACCACAGAAATATGACCAAAATGTTGGTCGTGTTATAAGATATTGTAAATTAGCTACTAATAGTGATATATATGCAAATTTTAGTCATCATTTGAAACTAATTAATGACAAAAGAAATATGACTAAATTTTAGTCGTGTTATAATATATTGTATATTAGCTACTAATAGTCATATATATGCAAAATTTAGTCATCATTTTAATAAAAAAATTATCATTTACAGAAGTCATTTATCTTTTTTTGTATTTTGATATTCATTATATAAAGAACTGATTTAGTAGTTTCTATTCATTTCATTTAATTTCATTCATAATCATTATAAACTACTAATTTATTCATATATTCATTTTATTTGTGTTCATCATTAATTAATATAAACTACTAATGTAGTAGTTTTAGATTGATTTTATACATTCATTATCAATCAACATAAATTAATTACTATGATTTTGCGAATAAATTTTAAAAAACTGTCATACAATGTGCATGTTTATCTAATATGATAACGCAAAGTTACATATGTTAATTACAAGACTAAATAATATCAATTGAAAATAAAAATAATTTCAACCATATAAATTTTATTATATAAAATATCAAGTATTATAATATGAATTTCCAACTTAATATTGGTAGGAATACAATTTACACCTGAAATATTGTTTCATCATTTCAAATCATTATCGCTATGTTGCCAAAGCATTGCAAGTAAATTCACCGACTTTGAAGGCTTGACCATCAGTCTTTATGAGCGTGTCTTATGCAAGTTATTTTCTCTAAGGGTATCACTAGACAGATTCTCTTCTCTCTCTCATTTTGCATTTATCGCTCCAAACTTATTGTTCTCCTCTTTCTTCAATTCCATCTTCTTACCATCAATATTGAGTTCCTCTCCTAAAAATAAAAGAAGATACAATGCAAAGTATAATACATGCAAGGCGATGAATACTTGAATATGAAATAAAGTAGACTATAAAATATTTATACGACATATACCTCAACATTTGATAGTTGCCACTATGCGGCTAGATGACCTATATAAACAAAGAAAATACAACATCACCATAGAAAATAACACCTTAGGAACTTAGTATTCAACCTTCAACCAAACCTTAGGCGCAATCATACCAACTAAGTTACATGTTAAAAATATCAGGCAATAGATAACTTGTGAAAAAAAATGGAAAAAAAATGTTCAATGTAAAAAATATCCTTATTTCTTGTTCTAAAAGTGTCATGTTCCTTAAATTTGGATATTCTTTTGCCTAGAGTAAAAGTTCCTCGCTATTATGACCTATGTTTTTAGGATCATGAGATTGATCCAACATCATATTGGATTGTGGAGACAAAATGATTCAACTTTCCAAGATTGGTACCTCACTTGGTTGAATGAATGTACTAGCTATGAGTAGTTTCAAAACCTTAGGGAAGTAGAACACTAAGGCCTAAGAAAATATATCACCACTTGTCCATTAAAAGAAAAACTTTCAATCGCACAATGGCCTCTGGGAGTACATTGTGTTGGATGGATACCACACTCTAAGAGAGGATTGTCTAATAAAATGAGAAGTGTACATATATTGTCAAAATGACCCTCACAATCAGACCCTATAGTTGTGTCATATCATATTAATCATATTATACTATTTAATTATAAATTATGACTATCAGATAATTCTTAGTTTGAATAATTAGTCTAAAATTATGTTTTTAATATTTCTATATACATGAAAATATTCAAAAAAATGTACTTTTTGTGACTAGTTAATTTCAAGTGAATCTAAATACACAAGAAATTATGGTGCCTCAATGTTTCTCTAGCAGTTATCCACTCATTATACCAATTTCTCGCATGTCCTCTACTACTTTTGGTGAATTCCTCTTTGATGATGTCCAAGGCCAATGCAATGGACATTTATCCTCGATGTTTTTCTGAGCCAAAGGGAAGCTCCACAAGTAACAACCAAGAAATAGCCTTAAATATATTATTAGGTTCCAAAATGCAGTAATTATATGAAAAACCAAGAAACATTGCACGTTAATCTTCTTCCCTTTAATATTGATTAATAATTGCTTTGCAATATCGTGTAATACTAAAGTGTCAAGTAGGAAAATTTGAGGTTAGTCATCCATCAATATCATCTTTCAGAGTGCTTAGTAGTTAATACTTCCTATTACACACACAATAGATCGCCAACTTCGAGGATAGCAATATAAACACAACAAAATTGAAATTAAAAGAAATGCTAGGAAGTCAAATGCGACTAATATTGAGTCAAGAAAATACTAAGCCCTTCACTTTAGCAAGGCATTCTTAGGCACTAAAATAGAAAATCCGTCCATTGCATCAGTTTCACCTTTTCTTTAAGTTCTTTAATTGAGAACATAACTTTAAAAAAAATCATTGAAAAAGGTCTCAAAATCCTACCAAATGCTCGAGTGATTGTCGTGTCAATTAAACAAAGAGGCAATCCTTCGATATGATTTTTACTTGTGGAATATATTGAAGAATATGAAGCTTTCTCATCCATTTCTCCTAATCAAATTGTAATCTGTGGGTTCCAATAAAGTAATCAATTTCCCTCCAAGATAGTTAAGATATCACTTTGGAGAAGGACTTCTAGAAGCAATGGGATAGTAGAAATGGAATTAACTAGGAGGAAAATGAAGCACTTTAGTGGGTGCTCCAAAATATTTAAATGCAACTAAAAATGATTTTATACTTCCTCCACACATTTTAAAACAAAAACCATTCAGCTACATGTCATATATTTTCCACCTTTATATAATATGTAATTATTTGATAAACAATAGAGCATTCATAAATATTGTCATGAAAGAGGACTTTTCATGATCCTAATAAGTGGGGCTCTAACAAATAAACAATTTCATCTAGTGAATAAATATTACATGGTAGATTAAAATGAGAACTTTATTCTTAATCTCATTACAAAAATAAATTCAACCCTGACTAGTTGGGATCTAACAAATCAAGAATTTTGTGTAGTAAAGTAAACTTACATGGTATATCCCAATTATTTACAATGAAAAATTTATTCTTGATCTGATTACAACATAAAAAAATTCAAGAGTACATACATATTTCCTTATCTGAGACAAATTTTGAACACATTCTGAGATTTCATAGAAATATAATGATATGATTTAATTGTTGACATGAGAAAGCTATCTACATCTAGCACCCATCACTTGATAATAGTGTTATTGAGACACCATCTCATGGTATTATAATCGTGTAGATACATATTGTTATAGAGATACCTTGCAACACCTATTCAACACTAACTTGAAGCTTCAAACTCATCAATTGATTTACTTTAGTAGCAAATTCTAGTGGGATTTCATTCAATAGAACTCGACAAAAGCCATTTATGATAGTTGTCATTTCCTTCTCGATCTATCCCCCTTTGGAAATAGAATGGTATTCCCCAATTTTTGAAGTACTTGACTTATGTTCAACATAGGATATTGAGTTATTCTTATGGAAAAGGTTGCAAATATTAGATGTATAATGGAAATAAGCATGCAATTCAAGGTTTCTCCGAAAGACCCTTGGGTGAATTATAAAACACCATCTACTTAAAAAATGATATATGGTAGTAACAAAAACCTACCCAATATCCCACTTAAGCTTTCAAAATGTTGCAAATAGGAGATGTATTAAACAATATCAACTATTTAATTGCATAATCACACTAAAATACACAAATTTTAAAATGTTGAGAAGTGTGAAAAAAGTGGAGTTGGAATATTATAGTTGTGTCGGTAGATATAGATATGTAAAATGCAACTTCTGTCTAAAACATGTAAATGTAAATTCTATATCTACATGAAATGTAACTTCTATATAAAAAAATGGAGTTGGAATATTATAGCTATGTCAGGGTAGATATAGCTACGTGAAATGTAACTTCTATATAACATTCTAAATATCATTTCTCAGTCATTTAAGAGACTAACATTTTTTTATCTCTAGTTAATAACTTAATACTCCACCAAAAATAGAATTGAATTGGTTCATAACCAATGAAGGGGAAATTTTAAACTAGTGTGAAAATTCTTACTCATTCCCCTCCCATATTTCTGATATTTTATTTATGTGTGGATTTAAGATACATGAAATGTAACTTCTATATAGCATTCTAAATATCCTTTTTTTGTCATTTAAGAGACTAACATTTTCTTATCTTTGGTTAATAACTTAATACTCCACCAAAAACAACATTCAATTGGTTCTTCACCAACCAAGGGGAAATTATAAACCAGTGTGAAAATGCTTGCTCATTGCCCTGCCATATTTCTAATATTTTCTTTATATGCAGATTTAAGCTAGTGTAATGTAACTTCTACATATTTGACAATTGAAATGTAAAAAATTACCCAGATTGAAGTTATACAATTAACATATGCACAATAATATACAATATTCATGAGTTATAAGTAATATGACGTTTACATGTTATATCAAGACAAATGTTTTCTCATCTCATTAACTCTTATCTTATAGTTGGTGATGGATATAGCCTTTAAAATTATGAGCCATCCTTGTCATATATTATATTTAATTATGGATATAGCTTTTAAAATCATCAACCTTGTTTGTTATTTTATGTACGGTCAATTTAAATGTAAGTGCTCATAATTTTATTCAATATTATCTTGTAAAACTGGAAATAAAATGATGTGCGGGTTGTGTTTCTACTGATTTTAAAACTTGTTTTAATTACCTAAATTTAGCCTATTTAAAATAAATAGGGGTGGTGTTTCTAGTGAATTTCAAACTTGTTTTAATTACCTAAATGTAGTCTATTTAAAGTAAATAGTTGCACTGACCATCTTATCTTCAAGCCGGTAACTTTTCTTGAGGGCATATTCATGACATCCACCATCTTTGAAAATTATGAAATATTAGTAGTATATTGCACTAAATAGACAATGTTGGGATATAATCTTTTATTTTGTTTTTTACTCTGTGTCACAAATTTATTGATATTTTATGATTCTTGGTTTTGATTTCCATGCTAAGGCTGGATTCATCATGCCTACTAGGATTTTGAGTTCTGCACACATAATATTGCTCACTTCTAATTGTATCAAGAACATGGAGTATGCACAATGACATGTAGGGACATGTGGGTGCCTATTTTACTCAATGATATGCTTGATTTTTTAACCCATTCCAATCCTACCACAATGAACTTAAGAGAGACAAGGACACGAAAAGAACTATCAATAAATGAAATTAGAGACTTTAGAATGGAACCCAAATTGTACCTCAATATAACGATAAGTATTTGAAAATGCCTGGGCATCGATGAGCATCGAATTACATTGTGAAAAATTCCTTTCATTATGAGAATTTGGTTTTACCTAGACTAATCCTCCATAGTAGTTTCCTGAATTTCCTATACATATAATTTTAGAAACAATCCTACTCCTGCAATTCTTCCCTATATGGATCATCTTTGTCCCCCTCTATTGACAGCTATTTTTTAAGGAAACAGAAAAGAGCTCTCCAATTGCATCATCACCTTTCAAAACAATGCTTGAGTATTTCTAAGTGATTGTTGAACTAGTCTCTACTCAGGTCCATGAAATCCTCAATTTGTCTACATCGCACAAACCTCTTTTCGTAACAAAATTATAAATCCCACGTTTGTATTCCTTGTCCCTAACATACCAATTCTTTACAGTGGAATACTTTATCGTTTCTCCCTCGGTGCAATAGATATCCACTACCATGGCATGGAAATGATTGGTGTCATAAAATGGGGCAATGCATCCTTCAATCTATGTCACATAACTCCTCTCACCACATCGAACTCCTCTCATCTACAACAATAAGAGTCCTCTCAAATTTCCTTGTCACAATCTCATTCATCCTGAAATAAGTGGATATCTCCATGGGTGACTAAGTGTTCTTAGCGATTTAATAGAAGGATCTATCAATAAAAAATAAAAAATACAATGCAACATAATAGTTATCAGTAGGAGGAAAAACCTTGCTAAGCTACTTCCTAACTAGATTAAGATACTCTCGAATCACTTCTCATAACAAATAAAAGATAACCTCAACTACCTATAGAGTCTACCTATGCATGGTAGAAATGAAAACACTATAAGAAAAACATCTACAACAAGGGCATGCCCAGCTTTTGAAAAGTATCAAGCAGGTTAGGGTCCACCTCATCTAGGATCGTCTTCTTCTTCTACTCTCTCTGTTTAGGTTTAGAATAATAGCAAAGGTTTTGGAAACTGATGGGTGGGTAAAACATATCAGACCATTTGGGTTCTTCCATTTTTAATCATTATCTATAAACATTGAGTACAAATTGAAAAAGCCATTCAATTTCCCTCTTTTTAGTTGAAATTAACCTAACTTTGGAGAGTTGTAAGGTTTAATGGATCTAAGTATATTCTACATAAAATATAGTAACATGGTTTAAAATTGTAGGTATTGACAACAGAATATAGGGATGAAAAAGAAGATCTTATGTTCATGATTACAAGAAATTTTAATTTCATGTAACAAATTCTGAGGAAGGTCTAGTATTTACATCTTATCAGAATATTTTCTTGCATCACTCAAGCCCTTTGAATTTAGGTATGGCAGAGTCCATTACACAAACAATAAACCACTAAAAAAGGTGAAAACAAAAAATAAACTTTCATGCATTCTGACCCTAGAAACGTTAGGGAAGAGCAAACTGCTCTGTACAATAAGGACATGCAAAATTCTTATTTGTCCATTGTATTTTAATGATTTGTTTTCCGCAATCAAGATCTACATTATCGTAATCATTAAACCCTTTGTACAATAAGGACATGAAAAATGATTACTTGTGCATTGTATTTTGATGAATGGCTAGCCGCAATCAAGATCTGCATTATCATAATCATTAAACCCTCAACTATAGACAAAATTTAAGCTTTGATCATATAAACCCTTGAAATTATTTACCCATAAGAACAAAAATCATCTTTAGTAAAAAGGAAGAACTTGCGAGAGTACAAATTCATACCCATGTACAAATGGCCAAAATCTCCACGCCCAATGACCTTGCCCTTCCTCCATCTAATGATTGATGCTCTCCTAATGTATTTCCCATGCAAAATTCATCTCGGGTTGGAATCCCATGAAATCCATAGATCATGGTGATGGTCTTCCTTCCTTCGGCATTTCCACAAAGATATCAACAAGGTGGAGAAAAATGCAGTGCTACAATGTGATGTTGTAATCTATGAATATTTTATTTGAACCCAACGCTAAACTAGAAATGAAAAAGAAGAAATATTTATAATGGAAAAAATAAAACAAATAGTTATAATATAAAATAAAATATATAAATTTCAATTGGGTTAAACCATTTATTTTTAATAAAAAATTGTTTTTTTTTGGGTAAGACCCTAAATTAAAAAGAAGATGATAAAGTTAAAAATGATAATGGAATGAGTATAAACATTCAAATATGTCCTCAATTAATAATTAAAAGTTAAATTAATAAAAATAATGAAATTCAATTTGTTATATTTTGATTTGTTATTAACTTGTGAATAGGCTTTGTTACAATACCATGGGTGAATACCATGGCTTATTAATACTACAAGTCCAAAAACCATAACTTATTTCACAACCAAAATATTTTGATAACAATATAAAAATATATTTAACCTTGGATATTCACCCTTCACAACCAAAATATTTTGATAACAATATGAAAAGATATTTAACCTTCGATATTAACCCCACATTACAGTAGATATTATCAACTTGTAAAAAATAGCCTTTGTTACAATACCATGGGGTCAATACCATGGATTATCAATACGACATGCCGAAAAAACATAAATTATTTTAGAATCAAAATATTTTATAACAATATGAAAAGATTGTTAACCATTCACCCTCACTTTACCATGGATATTAACTTGTTTATCAGCTATGTTACAATACCATGGGCATACATTGTAGCTTATCAATACCACATGCCAAAAAACCATAACTTATTTCATAGTAAAAATATTTTAATTTAATTTAATTTATAATTTTTTTAATTGAATCTCAAAGGGAAAATGTTACAATTGAGATATATCTAAACCCTCTATCCTTGCAACTACTAAAAATATTCCCATACAAATTAAAATTAAGGTTTTAATAAAATTAAGCTAAGTTGGATCTATTCTAGTTCTTTATATATATATATATATATAATATATAAATATATATATATATAAATATATATATATGAGAACAATCAAATTGACTATTATAATATCTTAAATATAGGGCATGATTTTTAAAGTTTTCATTATTTTATTTTCTTTGACATGATTGATCCAAAATATAGGTTTAATATTTTACAACCAATTAAGTTTCTTTAATTTATATAATTTCTTAAAAAACATACAATGTGATCAACTTTAAGAGAGAGGTGTTGAGGGGGTAGAGAGAGGGAGGGATATAGTGAAAATGTTGGGGGGCAAGAGAGAGAGAAATATAGAGTGATGGGGGGACAGAGAGTGAGGTAGGAGAGAGGGAGGGAGAGGAGGATAGAGAGAGAGAGAGATGGAGTTAGAGTGGGAGAGAGAGAGAGAGAGGAAAGAACAAAGACGTAGAGAGATAGAGGTGGAGAGAGAGAGGAGTAAGAAGGGAGAGATGGAGAGAGAGTGAGGGAGAGAGCAGAGGAGGGAAGAGAAAGAAAAGGAGAGGATAGAAATAGGGAGAGAAGAGGAAGGGAGAGAGATGGAGAAGGATAGGGAGGGTGGGAGATATGTTGGCTTCTGTTATATTATTTCCATGACTAGTAGCCCTAGTTAACCAGGGGGTTAGAGGGGGGGGAGGAGCCCCGCATTCATTGCATCGATTGAACAGTGGGGGGTCATAGGGGGTTTTAGGGCGGCGGTTAGCCCCCCCCCTAAGGTGTCCAGGGCAGCGCCTCAGGGAAAAAATTTTGGTACCCTATATTAGGTGGGCGAACCTAGCTATGGTTGTGTGGATGGTTTTCGTACATGGTTTTGGACGCAATGGTTTTCGGTCGATGGTATTGGATGCTTTGGCATGTATATATATGTATTGTAACATTGAAAGGAACATAATGAAAAAATAATCTGGTAGCCTTGATTTTGGGATCCAGGGAAAAATATCTATGTATATTTGTTTTATGTGTTATGCTCTCGCTATTGTTTATTTTCTGTTTTTTAGAATTCGTATGCAGGTAATTTATGTATGGGGTTAAAACCTACAAGATAGTGATAGAGTTGGATGGAAGAGACAGAGAGATAGGGAGAGTGATTTGGGGGGAGAGATAGATGGAGGTGGGTGATAAGGGATAGAGAGGAAGTAAGATAGAGTTGACGAGAGAGAGATGGAATTGGAGGGGACAAGAGAGGGAGGTAACAAGAAAAACATAGAGGGAGAAATGTGGAGAGAGATGGGGTGACAAGGGAGTCATGGAGAGAGAGTGAGGGAGAGAGGAGAGCTGGAGGGAATAGAGAGAAGGATTTGGATAGAGAGGGAGATAAGGGGAAGAGAGAGATAGAAAGGGAATGGGAAGAGAGGGAGAGAGAGTGTGTGTATGTTTCGGGGGTGAGATAGAGAGAGGGAATAACAAAGAGACACAAACACAAATATATATATTATATAACCAACCTAGAGCCATAGTAACCCTATAACTATCAAATGCTGAGAGGGATCCAATCTCTCAAGGTGCAGGTATTTCCTCAAGATTTGCACTAGAAAAAAAGTTTTTACCTCGAGATATTGGATCCCTCTCAGCACTTCATAGACCCGGGCTTAACAAGGATCTAGGTTGGTTAATATGAAATTAAAGTAGTTTTTATTTCATATTATAGTCTTAAAAATTAAACTTTCTCTTCAAATTAGAACTAGATCCAATTAGATTCAATGAAAGATTTTTAAAAAATACACAAATAATTTTTTTATAAAAAAATATATTTTAAAATTACAAATTATCAGAGATAAATAATGCATATATTTTTCACCTATACACCATGTGAGGATGAGGAAGTGTTTAAGTAAATATAACCTTTCATAGCCTTTCAACCAATCTTTAACAACCTTTCAATTCCTTATCACTTGTAAGTTTAGATTGTATGACACAATTAAGATGATTAGCATAAAAAATTGATTCATATTATTGTAGTACTTGTTAGGTAGTTGTATTTTTGTTCTTAGACTAAATTAGTCATTCATGTTAGTCATTTTTAGTTGTATTACTTATTAGCTAGTCACATATTTTAACTAGAAGCTAAATTAGTGATTTATGTTAGACATTTTTAGTTTGGTCACTTAAGATTGCTCATTTTTTGTAGTATTTCACTTGGAAAAGTTGTCTTGAATAACTTTTATAGTCACCTAGTCACTAATTTCTCATTTTATACTAGTCAGTTCTAGATTTAGATCTGCATCACTAACGGTAAAGTGAGAGGCATGTGAGTATAGAAGCTTCTGAAATTGTCACACAATTGTTTTGCAAAAAGCGTTCATCATGATTTTTTACCATGATTTATCTGTAGTTGAATTACAATTGTAGCAAAAGTGAAGTTTTATACGGAATTTCCCCTGCTGATTTGCTTCTCCATTGTTATTGGATTTGTTTTGATTTATGTGTAGTTTGATAATGCTTAACTAGAACAAATTTAGGAAGCATTGTTTTGCACCTGTTATGCTAGCAATTTTATTGTTAAGGTGGTTTGATTTGTTTTAGTTGTTACCTAAACTTTGGAGGTTGTGTTTATCTCATGTGTTGAGTATGTTAAATTTTATGTAATATTGTATGATTAGATGTTAGGTTAATATGGTTAGCTTAAGTGAATATTAAATTCAAGTTTTTTTTTTATCTACTCCTGAGAAAATGTCTTTATTGCTGACAATTTTGGTTATTATAAGGGTCTACAAATGTTAATGTTGTATTGAAGTTGTTCCAATTGACATTGTAATCAAGATTGTAATGAATTTCCATTTGCATTAGCGACTGGCTTATGGAGATAGTTACAACTATGTCACATGAAGTCATGTAGATGTGTGTAAGATGGTATGTTTATAAATTTCCTGTTAAAATCAAGAGAAGCCTTCAAAGGTCTTATTTTAGGCACCCATTTGTATCTTTATTTATAATTTTTTTTCTAGCCTTCCCATAGTGATAGTCCATCTGATTTGTTGGCTACTACCAGTCTGCTACAATGGAAAGGACGGAAGACGGTGAAACACATCTCTATATATCTTCATAGAATTCATTTCATCCTTGATCCTCCCTCTCTGACAACATCTATGAGTGGCTTGCTTCCTACTCAGGCTTGAGAGAAGTGGGGAAGTATAGACTATATTTTAATGAATATCTATTAAGGGCTTAGCATGCTACTTTGATTAGAGCCTCTCTATAATGATTGTTCCTCTCTTTCCTTATTATGTATGTTATAATGTTCTGGTTAATAATTTCAACTTCAACTTTGAAGTTTGGCTGTCACAAAACTGTAGAGAGCTCAATGACTTGGGAGATGTTATTTAAGGTAGAGTGACTACTCTTGGTATATTCTTCTTTGTTGAAATTCTATAGGGATATAATTATATGTGATTATTGCATCTCTACGTCGTGTATATGAATTGGAATGAATTTATCTTAATATATAAGACAATTAAATCCATACAGAACTTACCCTAGAAATATGAATTTCTTGACTAAAATGTGGTAGATAGATTTTTTATGGTATCACATATTGGCAATCATGAACTTTTGCATCTTGTTATATTTCATACCAAGACAAATGGGATATATGATATGTTGGCATTATGGGATATTGTAAGTTTGCAACTTGTATATTCCTTAAAAGTCCCACAATTTCGTTAACCATGGTCTTATAACTATTTATAGGATATGATTTTAATTTTGTTTTATGAATTCTTTCATGTTATAAAATCATTACATTTAAAAAGAAAAAAATGATAGTTTACTAACTAAAATCAATTTGCAGAGCTAAAATTTTAATGCCCTTTCATATGTGCACTTGCTTGTAAATTTTTATTTTTTTGCCTGTGTGGCATCTAATATCACCATAGAGGTTGAGAACATTTAAGGACAAGTCAATATTTGGTTCATAGATGCCAAGTCCATGTTTTCCATGTTGATTCTAATGCATTAACCTATTCACATCCTATTCATTTTTCTTAATCATATGTGAACTTCCTGTCATGTAGCTGAAAAGTATGTTAAGAAGAAACAACTTGGAACAAGCACTCGTATAACCAAGAAATCTAGTCTTATATGAAAATCCTTATGGTTAAAGAGAGGATGATATTTATTAGGTTGTCAGCCCATTTCATAGTTTGTAAGAAGCTCAATACATAGAATATTTGTTTTTGAGCATTTGAATTGTGATGTATAATCGATGATATCTTCAATAGCATGTACTGAAGATTTCCTTCTTGTTTTACTCTTCTGTAGAGGTTATTTGAGTCTGACTTTGCTACCTTCTTCTGATATATGCCTTTCATTTGTTGGAGATGATGGTGTTGTGGAGAGGTTTGCTATTTTGAGTCCTGGTAATGAGACCTCAAGTGTCATTATTGAAGGGATTTCATCAAATACTTCTAGAAGATCTTTTTTGTTAAGGTTACCTAGTGGTAAGCTCTGATATTTCTGGTAGTCAAAGATGTCTAAGTTGGTTGGACAGGAGTTTCTCTCAAAGGTATACTACTAATTATAGTATACGAATATAATAAAATAGTATTAGTAATTGAAATAAGTTGTCATATAGGTAATTGAAATATGCTTAGAGTGTGATATTTATGGTTTCGATGATATGTAGGTTTTTTTTGTAGCATGTTTTTGTTGGACCTTGGAACTTAGCACTTGCTCGATTATTTATGAATATGTATTTGTATTTTAAATAATTTCAAATATATATATATATATATATATATATATATACATACATATTTCCCTATTTCTTGATTTTTTAGGGACCATGTTTCCAGCACATTCTTGTTTTAGATGTATGAATGCATGTTTCATGATAGCATGTAACTTAGACAACACCACTTGTCCCGAAGTAAGCTAGTGTTTTCCCTAACTCCATCAGCCATCAATGCTCTTCTCACAACTAATTGTAGGGATTTGTTGCTCTCACGTATGTATATACTCTCATTCTTATTCTATGAAGAAGGAGAATTAAATACTGATAAAACAAGGTAAAACTGTGTAACACTAACTCTTTGTGAGAAGGTGTTCCCCACTAAGCCTAGTCTCTCCTTGAACACGTCAATCTTCCCTTCTAATAGGGGCTTAGTCAAAATGTGTAAAACCTACAAATTCAAGGGAACATACTCCCTTCTTGAACTTATCTTCCAGGAAATGATACCAAATGTCGATATGCTCTGAGTGGTCGCGAATTACTGGATTTTTAGAGAGTTGAGCAACTTTCATTGTAACAATACTTAAAACCATCGGCTTCAACACATGAATGCCACTGTTGCTTGCTTCCAACTCATCTAGGATATCATACTTGGGACCCCAAGTTGAAACAAAACCTTGAAGTTCTCTTCCTAGCCCTAGCATCACCTTGCTATTTTGAATCCAAAAATCTATGCATCATCAATTGTCCATCCTAAACATAACTTAATTGATAATGAAATATGTGCTTAAAATAGTGAAGCAAATGCTTTGCAGTAGTTGAGTGAATTTTCCTTGAACTGGCTCAATGTATTTATAAAAAGAAAAAAAAAATATGAGGTTTGTTATTCACAAAGGTAACCTCTCTTTCCAAGAATCTTCAGCCAATGAATCTGGCATTGTACTTCTATCTGCTCTTGTTAGCCACATGCTTCATTTTATACAACCACTTGGGCTCAACCATTGTTACCAAAGAAACCTCATGAGTATTTTTTTCTTAAGGGAACATGTCATGGAAGACCATTCAAGTAATTTTCCACGATCCATGGATGGTAAATTTGGTAAAGCAATGGACCTAATTAGGGTACTTAACTACTAGGGGCTCAAGATAGTTGAATATGTAACCTCCCTAACTTTGGGTGAGAAGTCTTGCATTTGGCTCATGAAAACTTTCATACATGGCTTACATATCAGTGAGATAATTAAAAAAAGAAAAAGTTGTTCTTTAAATTAAAAGGACATATATTAGACCTTCGAAAAGCTGGCTCTGAAAGTTGTCGACTATCATCGAACCTATGAGATATATCAACAACAAAAAATAGACTTTTCATGGCTTTAAAAAACAAAAATACATCTTTTTGTAGAGAATTTTATAACTAAGGCTCATTAATGAAATCATTTGTATTCCTATGCTGAGAAACTAAAATGGTCCAAACACCCATTCGAGTCCCAATGCCCCTTTGAAAGGCCATCCACTACCTTCTTCATGTCCCTATATATGTGCGACAAAGAAGTGTGTGGGAAGGTTGTCATTTAGTGTTGTATATTATCATGGAGTGTCTATAAAATGAAATGTTAGAGTGTTGATTCCATATTATTTTTTCCTTTTTTTCAAGAAAACATTCACGAGGAAACGCACAGGATGCTTCGCAACACTTACGCATGACATCCATAGTAAACTTGTTGACAAACTAGTGCAACTTACCTAGGGGCGTCGAATTATGGACTTTCTTGCATAGCCAAATATTCAATAAAATTCGTAGGAATTGGTTGATATAAACCCTCGTGTGTCTGTATTTAATACAAAAAATAGTGCACTGCAAATATAGTGGCCTAAGAATAAACATATGAGTAGAGGATAATATTGTATGGTGGATCATCATGGCTTCTATAACTTAGCCCTAGCTAGTAACATCAAGATTTGGGTTAATAATGATTGACTCTTATCCATCAATGTTGGAGCCGAATCATTCCTTGTTAGGGAGCCAATGGTTTCTTGTCCCTTTTTGTTTATAGCTTTTCTAGCCTAGAGACGAGGTTAGCCTCCCAAAACTTGACATTGTTGAGAGTGGTGTGGACATGTTGGAGAGGATGTAGGTTGATCCTTACTCATGGTACATGGGGTGCCTTTGTAGCTTAAGTCACTTTGCTTCCTATATTTCAATGATCAAGTTTGAAAATCGATGTGTTTAATTAGTATCTACACCAATTCCATAAGGTTTGGCTAGTTAATTTATTGTTCAATGCAATTGTCATCTATTAATTAATTTCAACTTTGGTTCTAATAATTGTTTCATATGGTGATTCATATATATTTACCTATGAAATAGTTGATATGTATCCTTACACGTTCTTTCTATTGAATATTGACATTACTAGAATGTTCATCATTGCCATAATGCCTTCCTCAGTAGTGCATGGATGGAATGTCTTGGAATGATTTGAAACATGCCTTGTCTCTCTTCCCACTAGAAAAGGGACAAATTACCCAATGGAATGAGGTAATGAGGTTGCTGGTATATGAAAAATGTGATGATGTGATTAACTCATGAATTCATTTCCTAGTTTTAATTTGATATCACAGTTATAAAATTATATATAATAAAGACATTGTATGCTCATTAGTGCATGAATGGAATGTCATGGAATGATTGGAAACATTCCCTTGGCTCTCTTCCAATGTTATCAGAGCTAAACTGGTGATCGAATTGAGAAACCTTGTGGACCGGGAACTGGTCGAAACCAGACTGGAACTAGTAAAAAATCGGAAAAAAAATGGGTTTACCAAAACCACATAAAATATTCATATTTAAAAGAAAAAATATATATATTCATGTGCATCCATATGGATACAGACCATTTATATACAAATATGCAGAAGTTTTCATTTACATACCATGTAAGGGTGCACATAACCAAAATAACATCGAGTGCAATCCATCTCTGAACCAAAAATACATCAACAAATAGGCTCTAGATGGCCTCTAACATCTAAAAAAATCGTGCTCCAACAAATGACTATATATAAGAAAAATCATTGCCTATATTTGGGTATTCGCTATCAATATAACCATTTAGGCATTAAAATAAGATAGAGAAAAGGTGGCATGTCATGTCAAGATTTTGTTTGAGTGATGGGTACATTTTTAGTAGATTCATGGTAGATGAGTTCAACAACCAATGGCACTATCATCAAAGTACATAGAGGGCTTGGTGGTATTTATTAAATACTAGCTCCATACCCTTGTACAAGATAAAAACCAATGGAAACGTTGCAATCCCCCCAATCCTGAAATCCTGAAAAATTGTTAAGTCTATTGGATTTTGAGTGAAATCTAAAATTCTACTTTCTCCATATGAAATTCAATGAGGTGAACCACTCTTAAACATCCCGAGTCATTTCATGGTAATGTTAAAAATTTAATAATTTAATATTACCATGAATTGTATAGCCATACTAGGGCCATAGAAATGATTACTAGGCTGAGGGCCATAGACTTGAATATTAGGCTAGCCTAGGGGAGAGTAAGAAGTGTGCCAACTAACTATAAAAAAAAAATAAAGGAAATTTTTTTTTGCACAAAACCGGTCTTGAACAAGTCGATTCAGTACTGAACAAGTCATTTCCCATTAGGGGGGACGGTTTGGAATAGTTTTTCCTACAAACCAGTCGAACCAGCCAGTTTTTCCAGAACTGGTTCAGTTCTGATAACACTGCTCTCTTTCCACTCTCCAAGGGACACATTACCTAATGTACTGATGTAATGAGGTTGTTGGTATATGTAAAATTTTATGATGTGATTAACACATGGATTGATTTGCTAGTTTTAATTTGATATCATAGTTACAAAATTATCTAAAATAAAAACATTTTATGTATGATACAATCTGAAGACCTTTTCGTGCAACAACATCATGTTGTGCAGAGAAGCTTGTCACATGAAATAATCCACCAGTGGTCCATAAGGGGACAAATTCCTACATTTTCCAAATTCCTACATTTTCCAAATTCCTTTGAGTTGTGATTTGTTAATTTGTTTCCTTACATTTGACAAAATTTAAGCTCCTAGCCAATCAAAGAAAGTTTTAGTTCATACTCCAAGACCAAAATTCGGTTCTAACCAAGTTAATATTTGCAAGAAAACTATTATATTCTACTATCATTATTGAGGCTACAACAATGGGATCATGGGCTTTCAAGTAGCATTTAGCCTTAGCCCCATACATGAGACTAGTTACTACCTTTGGTTACAGTTTAGCCTCATGTCTGGCAAGATTTTAGTATTTGTTATTATTATAGAGTTAAGTTCATCACAGCTAAAATTTCAATGCCCTTTCATATGTGCACTTGCTTGTACATTTTTATTTGCTTTCCTGTGTAGCATCTAAGACCACGATAGAGGTTGAGAACATTCCATGCCAACTAAATATTTGGTTCAAAGATGCCAAGTCCATGTTTTCCATGTTGATTCTACTACATTGAGTTATTCACATCCTAATCATTCTTCTTAATGATATATGTATTGTCTGTCATGCAGCAAAAAGGTATCTTAAGAAGAAACAACCTAGAACAAGCACTCATATATTCAGGAAATCTAGCCTTATATTAAACTCTTGATGGTTAAAGAGAGGATGATATTTATTAGGTTTTGAGTCTTGTTCACAGTTTGTAAGAGTCTCAATGCATAGAACTTTTGTTTTTGAGCATTTGAGTTGTGATGTACAATAACTGATATCTTCAATAGCATGTACTAAGGTTTTCTTTCCTATTTTACTCTGTTGCAGAGGTTATTTGAGCCTAACATTTCTACCTTCTTCTGATCTATGCTTTTCATTTGTTGGAGATAATAGTTGTGTGGAGAGGTTGGTTGTTTTGAGTCCTGGTAATGAGAACTCAAGTTTCGTTATTGAAGGAATTTCATCAGATACTTCTAGAAGATCCTTTTTGTTAAGGTTACCTGGTGGCAAGCTCTCATATGTCTCGTAATCAGAGAAATCTAATTTGGTTTGGAGATGAGTTTCTCTCAAAGGTAGAATACTAACTTTAGTATCTGAGTATAATTAAACTGTATTAGTAATTGAAATAAACTATTATGTAGGTTATTGAAATATTCTTAGAGTGTGATATTGATGATTTCGATGATATAAAGGTATTTGTTATAGAATGTTTTTGTTGGGCCTTGGGTCTTAGTACTTTCTCAATTATTTATGAATCTCTATATGTATTACAAATACTTTTGAATTTATATATATATCTATATATCTATATAATATTATATAAATTATATATATAATATAATATATATTCACCTCTTTCTTAATTTTTTGGGGGTCATGTTTCCAGGACGTTCTTGTTTCGGATGTATGCATTTCTGTTTCACTATACCATGCAACTTGGACAACAACACTTGTCCCAAAGTAAAATAGTGGTGTGCCTAAATCCATCGGCCATCAATGCTCTGCTTACATATAATGGTAAGGATTTGCTGCTCCCTATTATGGACATACTATCATTTTTATGCTATGAGGAAGGAGAATTAACTTCTCAGCAAACAAGGTAACAATGTGTAACACTACCTCTTTGTGAGAAGTTGTTCTCCACTAAGCCTAGTCTCTCCCTCAACATCTTGATCTTTCCCTTCGATAGGGGCTTAGTCAAAATGTGTACTACTTGAAAATTCAAGGGAACATACTCAAGTACCACTACTCCCTTCTTAAACTTATCTTCCATGAAATGGTACCAAATTTCGATATGCTCAGAGTGATTTTGAAGTACTATATTTGTAGAGAAATGAGAAGCTTTCACTGTCATAATACTTAAAACCAATGGTGCCATCACATGAATTCCATTGTTGTTTGCTTCCAATTGATTTAGGATATCACACTTGGGACCCAAAGTTGAAACAAAACCTTGAAGTGCTCTTCCTAGCACTAGCATCCCCTTGCTATTTTGAATCCACAAATCTATTCAACATTAATTTTCCATCCTCAACATACCTTACCCGATAACGAAATGTTCCCTTCAAATAGTGAAGCATATGCTTTACAGTAGTTGAGTGAATTTGCCTTGAACTTGTTAACTGTATTTTGATATGTACTTGGTCCCAGTTTGATATATTCAGACTCACATAGTATATAAATGAGAAAGCTTTGAATATTTTGTTTCTAATGGCTTGGAATCTCCGAAAAAAAAAATCATTAAAATTTAATTATTTTATGTATTTCTTCAAAAAACATAGTCGAAACTCAAGTTGATAGGTGGCAGAGTCAAAGTCTAGGTCCGAGCTTTAAAGCGATGCTTCTATAGGGAATATTCTCCCCTTTCTATGAATCGCAAGGTGGTTTTCCTCTAGTTTAGCTAGTGAATTCATGGGCCAAGTGGTAGGTGAAGAATCACAAGTTAGTTTTCCTTTGGTTTAACTAGTGAATTCATGGGCCAGGTGGTAGTGGAAGCATAATGATAATAAGTCTCTTTGGTCTCTGTGTTGGCATTATGGCACAGGTTTGGCTTTATGACTTAGGTATTGTCCTTGATAGCAACTCACTCAAATGGTAGATCACAGTTTAGGCTGTCAGAATGAAAGAAAATGAGGTATATGTAGGTTCCTCTTAACAAAGTTGCGTATACACGCAGGATTATGAATCAAAAGCCGCATATACATATGCACGCACTTTCATGTAAGAAAAATCAGGTACATGTGGGAAAACTTATGTTTGGTCCATGGTATTTAGTCCAACATATTTGATCCTATGGTTTTGGTCCTTGGTATTGCATCCAAATGTTGAAGCCAGGTATTGGGTCCCTAGTATTGGTTATCTATGGTTTTGAGCCATGGTTTGAGTAAGGCCACGACTATAAAAAGGAGGAGATCATTTGGGAAAGGTATTGAATTAAGAATTGAATATCTCATGAGGAGCAAGATCTAGAATACCGGTGATTTATTTATGGTGCATAGCTGGATCTGAATCAAGGAGGAACCTGAGCGTTACAAGATAGATAAGTTCTATTGATGGGTCACATCTCAAGGCTTGAATAGTAGTATATTTGGGTGATTCTGATCTATTATATTTGACGCATGAATTGATCTATGAGTCTGATAATTTGGGTATAACTAATGCTTGAATACTTGAAAAGGGAAAATTTTCCTTCATAGATCTGTACGCAGGTTCGGTGCAGCGAAGGCATGTATACACACTGGTTTAGTAATTCAAAGAAGTGTATACGCAGGTTTGCCTTTATACAAAAGCGTATGCATGCAGGTTCCTCATCTTGAAGTAGCGTACATCTCATAAATATGTCTTAGCTACTTCGTTTTATTGTTGCAATATTCTGGGTTAAGGATTGGTGTTTGGTTACTATTATTATTCTGGTTACAGCATTCAAAGAAGTAATTGTTTGATTCAATATTGGGTTGTACAATGAAGATTGATTGTTGCATATATAATTGATGTTTGATTGATGTTATTCATGGATCCAATCTGAAAATTTATGAAACGTGGTCCCTGGAAGTAAAGAGAAGGTTGTAGCCTTCTGTAGGTCAGCATCTACAT
This sequence comes from Pinus taeda, assembly GCA_000404065.3. Classification (NCBI taxonomy): domain Eukaryota; kingdom Viridiplantae; phylum Streptophyta; class Pinopsida; order Pinales; family Pinaceae; genus Pinus; species Pinus taeda. The sequence goes on from APFE031615228.1 coordinate 37,279, forward strand.
ACTAGTATCTCAGCTAGTACAAGAGCTAAGGGGGTTGTAGTTCCCTTCTAGGAGAAGTTGGAGAATGAGAGAAGGTTGTAGCCTTCTACAGGTTGCAGCCTGCGTACTGGTATAAGGCTGCACCAGTACAGAAACATTGTAAAAAGAAGTTTTTAATTGAAAGAAGATAGAGACAAATTGCAATAGGTGGTTTTCACCCAAATTGGGTTTCCACCTTATATCTTATGTTCTTGTGTGTGACTGTTTGATATATTTTTCTATTCCTGGTTACTGTTTATATGGTTCTAACACACAAATATATGATCAACATCTGAAGAATAAGTTAAAATATAAGTCTGCAAGCTATACATGAGTTTCATTAACAAAAGTTGTGTATATACATTGTTTTCACTAACTGAAGTAGCGTGTACAAATCCATGTATGAAATGAAAAATAATTGACTTGATAATACTGATTCACCCCCCCTCTCAGTATTATTTCCAACAATTAGTTTCAAAGCAGGTCCTTCAGAGGAAGCTTGATCGCTTTAAGAAAGATCTATCATCATGAGCAACTACAAAAAGGAGGCATCAATCAGGCCACCAATTTATGATGGGAGCAACTTCATCTATTGGAAGGTAAGAATCACAGCCTATCTTCAATCTCTTGGTACAGAAGTTTGGGATATCGTAGATATAGGATACACATTTCCATCAGCAACTCCTATAGATACGATTGGTAAAAAGCAGTATGAAACAAATGCAAAGGTTGTCAATACCCTATTAGGGAGTCTATCTCAATCAGAATTCATCAAGGTTATGCAGCTCAAAAACCACAAAAGAAATATGGGACAAGATCATTCTGAGCTATGAAGGAGATGATTAGGACCTACAGAGCATTACCATGTTAGAGCTGCACGGAATCCTGACTGCTTACAAAATGAGGAAATGGGGACCATCAGACAGGAGAGAAGCTGCATTCAAAGCCTATGCAAAAGGAGATTACAATGAATCCGGACATATGTCAGAAGGAGAGGAAGAATAAAACTTTTTCAAGAACCTTCAGCGGGGGATTGAAAGATTTAGAGGTAAGCTACCTTTCAAATGCTTTACTTTTGGAAGAGTCAGTCACTATGCTGCCAAGTGTCCTCATAAAGATAAAGGTAAGGAACCAGTTAGATGGAACAGAAAACAGAATGTAAGTAAGAAGTGCTATTATACACATGAAGACAGTGATGTATTTTCAAATAGTGATGAAGATGAACAATGTAATGATGATTGACTTTTGATGGCCTTTGAAGATGATGATTTCTTTGATGCTGTAGATGAAGAAGGTCTTTATGAAGAAATTTCTAAACGTAAAATTTGTTTAGAGGAAAAGAATATGATTATAGATACTCTGACATTCCAACTTGCTGAAAGAGAAAAACACAATGAAAAGTTAGAATGTGAAATTGTGGGACTTAGAAAAGAAATTGAGAAAACAAAAGCCCTTAATCATAGATTTGCTAAAGGATCTGAAACTTTAAATGAGATTATCAATGTACAGCGTTCTCCTCTAATCAGGATAGGTCTCAGATATTCTGAAGAAGCACCTCAAGAACAAAAGCCATCCACCTCCAAAAGTTATCTTGATGCAGCAAGGAAAAGTGAGCAGGTTGACAATCGATAGCAAAGGCATAATGCAGATCATCAGGTAAAACAATTTACTTCAAGGATGAACAAAGATCATCAAGTAAATTAGGGGCAATATACGTCAAGGATGAACAGAAGCTACAACCAACCACAGGTAAATCACTCTCAATTTTCCTCAAGAATGGATGTCAATGGAAACTACAATCATTTGGTCGGTAAGTTTGATAATCGCAAGAATTTCTTCAATGGCCAATGTTTCTCTTGTCATAACTTTGGACAGAAAGCTGCTCAATGTGTTGCCTACAAGACCATCATGATTAGAGAAGCTCAAAAACAAAGAAATATGACTAGGATCATGAAAAGAATCTACAATAACTTTTATGCTCTTGAAAATGAAATAGAATGTTCTATTTGTAACAACTTCGAGCATGAAGATTCTGAATGTAGGAGTAGGTTTCGACAAGAAACTCAGAAGGAGCAAGCTTCATTGAATCCAAAAACATGGAAAAAGAAAGAACCGTAACTAGAAAGATGTGGGATTTCCTTATATGCAGAAGGACAGGAAAATCAATGGTACATCGATAGTGGATGCTGAAAACATATGACAAGTGATAAAGAAAAACTTCAGTCATATAGTGCCTTAGAAAAGGAAAGGAAAGTCTCATTTGGAAATGATACCCCTGCAATCATAAAAGTTAAAGGTTATATTCATTTGAAAGAGAAGGTCAAAGCTGGAAATGTTATGTATGTTGATGGCTTAAAATATAATCTACTGAGTTTCAGCCAAATGTGTGATCAAGGAAATGAGGTAATATTTCGATCAAATGGATGTATTGTTTGTGAGCTTGATACAGGAGAAGCAATGATCTAAGGCATAAGAACTCCAAATAATTTATGCATACTCAATGGAGGACAACAAAAATGTTATCTAAGTAAGAATGATGAACACTGTCTATGGCACAGAAGATTGGGGCATCTAAGCTTGTCTCAGATAAGGAAAGCATGCAAATATGAGGTGGTTCGTGATCTCCCTGACATTACAATTCTAGACAATACAATATGCAAGTCATGTCAGTTTGGTAAGCAAACTAGAACTAATTTCCCTGAGAAGGAAGGATCAGCTAGTAGGCCACTTGAACTTGTCCATATTGATATATGTGGTCCAACTAGGAAGAGGTCACCTCGAGGAGAAGAGTACTTCATATTGTTCATTGACTATTTTTTAAGGATGTGTTGGATAGGACTTATGAAGTATAAAGATGAAGCTTTTGAAAATTTCAAATCTTTCAAAGCCTTGGTTGAAAACGAATTAGATTGCAAAATCAAATGCCTTAGGTCTAATCGAGGAGGAGAATTTACCTCGGATGAATTTTTCAATTTTTGTGAAGAACATGGAATAAGAAGGCAATTCTCTACTGCAAGGACTCCTTAGTAAAATGGAGTAGTGGAAAGGATGAACAGAACGATTCAACAAATGGCTCGTGCTATGCTTGATGAGAATGGAACTCTCACAACCTTCTGGGGTGAAGCCGCATTTGCTGCAGTTACTATTCTCAACAAGACAAACGTCCGAGTAAACAACACTCAGACTCCTCATGAACTTTGGTATGGTAAGACTCTGATAGTAAAATATTTCAAAATTTTTTGAAGCAAATGCTACATCAAAAAGACTGATGAAAACCTTGGCAAGTTCGAACCTAGAGCAGATGAAGGCATTCTCCTTGGTTACTCTCCCCACAGTAAAGAATATAAGTGTTACAATAAAAGACTTGGACGAATTGTTAAAAGTATTGATGTAGTGGTTGATGAAGAAGGAAACGCTCCTAGGCATGTAAAATCTGAAGATTTCGAAGATAATAAGGACTATCCTTCAACATCAAATCAGATTCACGATGAAGAAGAAACCCATGAGGCACCAGAAGAATAGATAAGGATAGAAGAAAAGACTCCATCCAGGTACGTTCAAAAGAATAATCTAGAAACTCAAATTTTGGGACAAAAAGAGGCAGGTGTACAAACAAGAAGAACCATTTTAGAAGCTCCAAGCTATCTAGCATTTCTCTCCTCCACTGAACCACAAAATGTAAGAGAGGCATGCAAAGATGAATGTTGGGTCAAGGCCATTGATGAAGAACTTGAGCAGATTGAAAAGAATAACACTTGGGAGTTGATTCCTAGACCAAAAGATAAGAATGTCATAGGGAAAAAATGGATATTAAAAAACAAGCTGAATGAAAATGGAGAAGTTATTAGGAACAAGGCCAGACTTGTTTGTAAAGGGTATGCTCAACAAGAAGGTATAGACTTTGAAGAAACTTTTGCACTAGTTTCTAGACTTGAGGCAATAAGAATGTTCCTTTCTCTTTCTAGCTTTCAGAAGTTCAAAGTATTTCAAATGGATGCGAAATCTGCCTTTTTAAATGGGGACTTAGAGGAAGAAGTGTATATTGAGCAACCAGATGGATTCATCCTTGGAAATGATCCTAAACTTGTATGCAGACTTAAGAAGGCACTCTATGGTCTTAAACAGACACCAAGGGCTTGGTATTATCATCTGGATAAATACCTCCATCAACAAGGTTTTTCAAAAGGATCAGCAGATAGCAATCTATATATAAAAATTGATAATGATAAATTGCTAATTCTTGTTGTGTACGTTGATGATATCATCTTTGGCAGTAATGAAGAAGCCATGAGTCAAAACTTTGCTTTGGTGATGTAGAAAGAATTTGAAATGTCCTTGCTTGGTGAGCAGACATATTTCCTTGGGTTACAAATCCAACAAAATAAAGACGGTATCTTTTTGTCACAAACCAAGTACCTAAAGCATATCTTGAAGAAATATAGCATGGAAGATTCGAAACTGGTATGTACCCCTATGGTAACAAGATGTAACCTCAGCGCTAATGATGAACCAGCAGAAGTACATCAACCAACCTATAGATCCATGATTGGTAGTCTGCTCTATCTGACAGGTACTCGACCAGAAATCATGCATGCAGTGGGAATAGTTGGAAGATTTTAGGCAAATCCAAAGGAAGCACACCTTTAGGCAGTTAAGAGGATTTTCAAATATCTTGAAGGAACACAAAATTATGGCTTATGGTATCCTAGAGATGTAGATCTCACACTTCATGCATATACAAATGCAGATTGGGTAGGAAGCGTGGATGACAGAAAAAGCACTAGTGGTGGTGCATTCTTTATGGGTTCCAGATTAGTATCTTGGTTCAGCAAGAAACAAAGTTCAATTGCTTTATCTATAGCTGAAGAAAAATATGTGGCTGCTGCATCTTGCTGCACACAACTCCTTTGGATGATGCAAACTTTGCAAGATTTTCAAATCACTTGTACTCCACCTATCTCCATCTTTTGTGATATTACAAGTGCAATCAATATTTCAAAGAATCATATCATGCATTCAAAGACTAAGCACATACCTATCAAGTATCATTTTCTCCGGCAACAAGTGCTTGAATAAAAGGTCAAATTGGAGTATGTTCCCTCTAAGGAACAAGTTGCTGATATACTCACCAAACCACTGCCCAGGGAGACATTTGAATACCTCATACAGAAGATGGGGGTAGTTGATGCATCATCTTGCTGTTGAATTTTGTCTGTTTTAGAGAAAAATGGTTGTACGTGAGTTTCATGAGGAGGATCTACGTACATACGCTAGTTTATGAAGATACAGTCACGTGTACGTTGGTTTGAAGACAAACAGTGGGCCAGGCTCAGGATGAAAAGAGTTTGATATGAGTCTGACAGAGACCATCTGGCACAGGTTCAGGGGGAGCATATATTCTTCTAATAATGCATTATTGGCATTGTCTTAGAAGATCTTGGTTTAGATTCACAGTTGTTTTTGATTCATGTGGAATAGGTGCAGAGAGAGAACATGGTTGTTGGTCTGAATGATGAATGAGAGATGTTGCTGATGATAGTTGTTGATAACTATCATAGTCTTGTTGTAGATATTTCGTCTCTATGTCATGTATTTATTTTCTTATCAAGGTGATGTAACGGCCTATCTTGGTTTCCCCACTATGCTTGGGATGGATGAAGTAATGTTCATGTTTTATCATGTGTAAATTCTTGGTGTATGCCCACTTGGTTGGGTAGATGAGTCAATACCCACTTAGTTGGGAGATGGATGTATGTATGAGTCTTTGGTAGTAGGAAGGTCATTTATAATAAAGTTATGCAGCTCATCTTCTTGCAGACCTTGCCTACAGTCAGGGGGAGCTTGGACAGCATAGCATAGCAGAGAATTCAGCATGTACTCAGGGGGAGTATAACCCTTTGCCCTTTATGTCAAAGGGGGAGAATGACTTTGAGTGACTTAGGGTTGCCATCAAGTCCAAAGGGGGAGATTGTTGACATTATGGCACAAGTTTGGATCTATGACTTAGGTATTGTCCTTGATGGCAACTCACTCAAATGGCAGATCACAGTTCAGGCTCTCAGAATGAAAGAAAATGAGGTATACGCAGGTTCCTCTTAACAAAGTTGCGTATACACACAGGATTACAGATCAAAAGGAGCGTATACGTATGCACACACTTTCATGCAAAGAAAAGCACGTACATGTGGGAAAACCTATGTTTGGTCCATGGTATTTAGTCCAACATATTTGATCCTATGGTTTTGGTCCTTGGTATTGCATCAAAGGGTTGAACCTAGGTATTGGGTCCCTAGTATTGGTTATCTATGGTTTTGAGCCATGGTTTGAGTAAGGCCAGGACTATAAAAAGGAGGAGATCATTTGGAAAAGGTATTGAATTAAGAATTGAATATCTGATGAGGAGCAAGATCTGGAATACTGGTGATTTGTTTATGGTGCATAGCTGGATCTGAATCAAGGAGGAACCTGAGTGTTACAAGATGGATAAGTTTTATTGATGGGTCACATCTCAAGGCTTGAATAGTAGTATCTTTGGGTGATTTTGATCTATTATATTTGACGCATGAATTGATCTATGAATCTGATAATCTAGGTATAACTAATGCTTGAATACTTGAAAAGAGAAAACTTTCCTTCACAGATCTATACGCAGGTTCAGCGCAGTGAAGGCGCGTATACACGTTGGTTCAATAATTCAAAGAAGCGTATACACATGTTTGACTTTATACAGAAGCGTATGCACGCAGGTTCCTCATCTTGAAGTAGCATACATCTCATAAATATGTCTTAGCTACTTCGGTTTATTGTTGTAGTATTCTGGGTTAACGATTGGTCTCTAGTTACTATTATTATTCTGGTTACAACATTCAGAGAAGTAATAGTTTGATTCAGTATTAGGTTGTACAAAGAAGATTGATTGTTGCAGATATAATTGATGTTTGATTGATGTTATTCATGGATCCAGTCTAAAAATTTATGAAACATGGTCTCTGGAAGTAAAGAGAAGGCTGTAGCCTTGTGTAGGTCAGCACCTACGTTCTAGTATCTCAACTAGTACAAGAGCTAAGGGGGTTGTAGCTCCCTTCTAGGAGAAGCTGGAGAACGGGAGAAGGTTGTAGCCTTCTGCAGGTTGTAGCCTGCGTACTAGTATAAGACTGCACCAGTACAGAAACATTGTAAAAAGAAGTTTCTAATTGAAAGGAGATAGAGACGAATTGCAGCAGGTGGTTTTCACCCACATTGGGTTTCCACCTTATATCTTGTGTTCTTGTGTGTGACTGTCTGCTCTATTTTTCTATTCCTGGTTACTGTTTATATGGTTGTGACACATAGATATATGGTCAACATCTGAAGAATAAGTTAAAATATAAGTCTGCAACCTATACGTGAGTTTCATTAACAAAAGTTGCGTATATACGCTGTTTTCGCTAATTGAAGTAGCGTGTACAAATATGTGTATGAAATGAAAAATAATTGACTTGATAATACTGATTCATCCCCCCTCTCAGTATTATTTCCAACACTCTGGTCCTTACGGTCTTACTAATGTGGCTACTCGACTAATGATCTTCTTGTTTCCTTCTGATGTCTTAGCATTGATTTCTGTTCTTTGCATATTGTTGTGTTGCCCTATCCCATATTCATAGGATAGGTTAGGCAGTGCCTACAACATGGCTTTCATTAGTAATAAATCATGGGGTGGAAAAAAAAATATAACACATAAGGGTGTATATAAGAGAGTAGGGTTCATCGACCGAAGTCATTAGAAGCATAAACAAGGAACGAGCATTCCTATGATCTCCATTACACCCCTCATCAAGGGAGGATCAAGGTGGAAACACAAGATTTCAATGGCGAAGCTCATTGAAATCACTAGGGTTATGAGGCCAAGGCCCGTGGTGAAGGAATAGTCTCATATGACGAAACAGATTCTAGGCACATGCTCTCTATTACCTGCATGGTGGATGGAATTGATCCTAAGGACGTCCAGGCTGAGATTGATGAAGGAGAGGTCGATATTTCCATAGAATGAAGGAAGAATTATCAATTGGTAATTGAAATGAAAGACTTTCATTAGTTTTATTGTTGCATATTTTTTCATTTGTTTAAGGTTTTTAAGGTTTAACGAAGTTGAAAATTGGAAGAAGGTCGTCTATGAATTTGCTTTCAGAACCATGGGGATTTTCAAACATTTACGGGCTTTCAAATTTCATTTAGGGGCTAATGTTGCAATCATCCAACACCTCTCTTGAAGCCTCACTTTGTCTTAGATCTACTGGTCATTGCCAATCAATTTTCGGGCCTTGCTCTTACACCATGTTGAAAATTGACCCCAGTATTTGCACTTGGTTAGCATGCTTATCTCATGATGGGAATCCTTCCAACAAAAACCACTTTCAAATTCATTTCTACTAGGAGGAGAATGTTCCATGTTGCTAGAACTAATAAAATCTCACTTATAGGACTTTGCTACCCAGCGTGTACCATGGCAGGAACCAAAACATCCTTTTTTAGCTAGTAATGGAAATAGAATCAATGTTTTATACAATATGACAAGTATAGTATATAAAATTACCAAGTAATTGAACCTATGAGACAAAGTTGTGTAATTACAAGTATGATATATATATAGATATAGATAGATAGATATAGCCCCACAACAAACTCAATGCTTCAAAGTTTGTTTTTTTTTTTTTTGTAATTTTTCAACTATGCTGCTCCCCACAAGGAACTTGAAACAACAGGTAAACACACTGTCACATTACAAATTATTGTTGTTTTCTTTCAATATGCACAAATACAAACCTTATAAATATAAAAATAAATATTGTAAGACAAATGCAGTAAAAAGTCTTTTATCAACTCTAAAACCATTAGTAGACTGTCAAGTTTGGTTAACATGTTCTTTGCATGGGACAATTACTTCAATTTTCCACATTAGCCTAATTATCAATTCATTTTTTATCATAATATCATAATATCACATTGAAATTAACTGAAGAAAGAACATAAAAGATAGATGCAAAGGACAAGCCAAGACAAGGCTACACACAGATATGGCTCAAGCCAGGGAAAAACCCCAAGATGGTGAAAAGCCTTAATTAATTCTTCCTTTATTAATATAAAATGTTCAGCAGAGGGAGAGTAGGATAATTTTAAGGTAAAAATGACTTGCCAATGATAAGATCTCATGATACTGCACTTAGATGCATAGTTGTGCCGAAAGGTGCAATTGTAGAAAGACAAATATTGATGATGAAATTTCTACGTTCTAGAGTCCTGGAGAGGGCTTGATGGAAAATGGTCACATCCTTCTTCCATTTCTCATGGATCCTTTCCTCAGTTGTGACCTTCCTTTCTTAGGAATATCTGCACATGTATAAACTTCAATGGTTGGTGTAGGATTTATAACTGATGGGGGTTCGTCCTTCACACAACGACCTTCCTTCTAACAACTTTCCTCTGACTGGCTGTTGGAATGGGCAATGATAATGTCCCTTGTCTAGGAAATTAAGTCCCGCGACCTCCTATGAACCTTCCAAACCCCTATCTAAGATTGACAAGGCCTATGTCTCTCTTGGAGCACACATCTAGGGTTACATCCTGTTGAAGGATAGAGATACCTAGACATAATGAGCCCAATACATTAAACAAAGGTCCTCTCAAGTGCAGCTTCCTCCCTGCTATGATTTGACCTTGATGGAGACACAAAGATACCCATACAAATAGTACTAAAATATCTATGGCTAATTACCTGAGGGAACTTGACCCTTATGCGGAGAATAACTTAGAAACAAACCTTCCTTAGACCTACAGTTGTCCTACTTGAAGAGACTCGGCCCTAGAGCAGAAGATAACCCACAAATAATCTTTCCTCTAACTTGTGGTTGCCTCAGACATATTTGCTAGCTATTTTTGTGTCCAAAATGAGGGATAAGGCTCGTTTATATACAATTTAGTGTGGTTGAAGAGACGTGACTCTTGGGTTTATTGAGCCAACATATATGAGGCTGACCTTGTTAATTTTATATAAATTAAAAATAAAACTTCAGCTAAATTTTATGATCTTTAGGTCGATTTTGGTCCTCTCGAAAAGAAGGAATTCAATGCGATAATTATGTTCCTCAAAGGCTTTGTCCAAAGTGGTATTTGGCCCTAGTTGCCAATTTTATCACTCCCTCTCAACTAGGGAGAATCACACCTATCAAACAACAAACTATGTCACTAATCATCATGCCATCATGAATCATTTGAGTATCTCGACATTTCTCTGCTCCACTCTGCTGCACACTAATACAAATAATAAAGAAGAATCGGCCGAGAGTGAGTCATAAGACCTTACCACTCTGCACTAACAAAAAGTCATTCCAAAGGTAAAACCTCAATCAGACTTGATCTCAAATCAGGATGAAGAACAATAAGCATCCTAGGCATAGGGAGCATGGAAATACCCAATGTGTCCATCGGTATTGCTATGGTCCCTAACAACTTTTCCCAACTCATTGGCCAGATGAAAGGTACTTCCCATGTGTCCCGAAATACATGGGTAGGATGATATTGAATCAATAGCAGGGAAATAATATATCACATCATGCTCACAACCACACGTAGGGAAATGATGAACCACATCCTACAATCACACATCACAATCATGCATAGGAAAAGGATGAACCACATCCTACATGAATTCCAAAAACTAAGAGTAGGGAAATGATCAACCACATCATACATGCATGTAAATCAACAATGGTTGGAAGGATCCTAGATGTGGGGAAAGGATCAACCACATCCCATTGACATGTCAACCAACAATCGTAGGGAATGAGCATCCTACATGTGGGGAAAGGATGAACCACATCCCACCTACATGTCAACAAATCTCTATATGCATCTCTCACATGGGTATCCGGAGGAGAAGGTGAACCACTCATCTTGCTCATATGCCATAGGGGAAGGTGAACTACTCATCCTGCTCATATTCCATAGGAGAAGGTGAACTAATCATCCTATGCACATGTCATCAATAGTAGGGGAAGTTGAACCACTCAACCTATACATGTGTCATCTTACACATGTAATTTGTCATAGGGGAAGGTTAACCACTCACCCTGTTCAATGTGCACCTATAGGGGAAGGTGAACCACTCACCTTATGGTCGCACATAGTTCAATAAGTACCCCAAGTATTATGGAGCCCTAAGAGCTTAATGTTCCATATTATCCAAAGATCCCTTCATATAGGGGATAGAGCCAGGTTGCTTTCCGAAAATTAAGACTAGATCTAGGTGATGATATTTATGACTGGATCATTAATGGAAGCCTCATAGATTTACCCAACATCATATATCTTTTAATAAACATATTGAATACTCCTTCTTGCTCAGGGAGTTCACAAGCCTAAGCTTGTCTTTCCAAAGTGAAAAGTGTCCATCTAACAAGCTTCTCATCATGGGACCCATCGACTTTGTAGATATAAAGGAGGACCTCAAGAGATACACCACTTAGACGTGCCCATATTATCATCCCAGAAAATTCTTGTGATGAATTATGGATCATCTTATTTTATTGAGAAGTTGTCCATGAAATTTCTTTGAATCAAGGAATATAATTTATAAATCAGAGGCAACATAAATAGATGTAAAGATCCTTTTAATATTGACAATGTGACCAACTAATATTAGTTCAGGGACTTTACGACTCCTTCTTAAGGTGATCCTCTAATGATCTTCTCAAATGAGAGATGAGACTTATCATGAGGTTATGATTTTAGGGGAGTTGTACCTCTTATTTAAGGTGTTGCAATATCTGTTTCTGGCATATCACTGAAGCTTCTTCTTAATAGGCAACTTTCCAAAAGATAAGCGGTCTTGTTCACAGCTTCGATTGTGAACAAAACTATAGCTACAAGATTGTAACGAAATTGTTCAAATTACTAGAAGGAAAGCAGAGCATAAATGATGGTGATATGATATACAAGATAGAGCCACACATAGTGAAGGTAACCAAGAATATTTACATAGTTCTATCTTGGACTAATAGCTCTAGGTCTTTATACATTCTCGAAGATTATTCCTCAGAAGATTCAGGTTAAATTCTGACCTTGAATTATTATGCTCTCTTTCTATTTCAATTTTTACCTAGATGTTATGAAAACCATGCTTTAGGTGTACTAAGTTGATTTTAGTAAGATGAAAACCATATAACCCAAGATTAATCACAGTTCATACTTTATTCGGTCACTTTATTCGTCATTGAAATTGGCACTATTTCATTAATCGCAGGATCCATTGTTAGTAAGATCTTTGTTCAACAATAGACCACACATAAGGTTATGCAAGTGTACTATGTTACTTTCCATAAGCATCCCTGAAATATAATCCCTTCATGATTACAATTGATGGCCTTTACTATATTTGAGCTAAATAGTTACTAAATTGAAGATTCCTTTTTGAAAAGGATAGTGAGTAATTTCACTGCTTTTGTTTTTTCAAATTTTGATAAATGTTCCTCCCAGACCTGTAGTTGATGAATAATCTGAAGAAGTGACTTGGTGTCACTGTGCACAAAATTATCGACAAGAATAAGAAAGTGAAAGAGAGTTGTACAATTGGTCAGAACATAGATTTGTTACTAATCACTAGATCCTTAACTAATGATCCCAAAGTGTTAGTAGATAACCGTTCCATCAAATAATGATCCTCATATGTCTCAGGTTAATTTTTTTCTATTCCACCTTTCATGGCACTAATCTGTAATGTGGAAGAAATTTTTTGATGAAGGCTAGCCACCAAGTTCATAGGGCTCCAATTGATGTCCTTCTGTCTAGATTCTAATTTTTGGACTTTAAGCTCTCTCGCAATGGTATATGTATATTGATGGGATGGCCACCAACTACATAGGGATCCAATTGATGTCCTTCTATCCAACTTCTAATTTCTAGTCTTTAAGCTCTCTCGTAATGGTATATGTATATTGATGGGCCTTTCCTAACTACCTATATAAGCAGCTAATCGTTCACTAGATAAACAACGGAGTTAGGAGCCTGAAGTTTTCTATCACATTATTATTTTAAAAGACATTCACATACAAAACACAAACAAAGGCCATGATGAGTTCCATTAATAAATGGGTCCTATATATTCCATGTATTTGTTAATATTAAGAAAATATTGTCTTTTCCAAATGTCTTTCACATAGTTCTGTGCATACTGGTCTTTTAGAATCAATATTGAAATGTATTAATTCAATTCTACAAAGGTTGATGATATAATAACATGCTTGGACATTAAGTTCTCAAGTTGAAGTCTCTAATTAGATCTTCATTTAATAATGATTCTAGGTATGAAGGGGATCCTTCGAGTCTAAATGAAAAAAATTGCCACATGACTAATTTCGGCCACTGAACATATTTCTATCTTCACAAGGTATCAACGGTCTAACATTTCTACTGAATAACTCAAAGGATTATGAGGGTCAAATTGATCTGGGTGCTTCCTCAATGAAATGCTTCAAATAATGACTATGTAAACAAAATACAAGAGTGCCTTGATGTGACAACGAATCTTAAGAGATACACAAATGATCAATGAGCCTATGTTTTTCTTCTTTAAGGGCTGAAGTTTTAATGCTTGAGAACTGATCAAAGAGGTTGAAATACTTCAAGTAAAGGTTATGAAGGATGAAATGTTCTACGAAAAGGTCTGACACAGGCTTGTCCATTTTATTTCTTTTAACTTGCATATTCTTAGAATGTAAGCAGCCCTGGATATAACATGGTCTTGTACAGGGTTTCTTAGAGGGATGAATAGATATCCTCGACCACCATCTATGTTCTTGAACCTACTCCGGACAAATACAAACTTAGGAAACTAAGAGTAGGTCTAAAATCTATCCTTTGGAGGCCTAAAATACCTAGAGCAGAATAGCACAAGGTACCACAGGAAATTACTTCATGATCACAGGGAGCTTGCCAAATTGTAGAATTTTTCCTTCACAAAGATTTGAGCTTCCTCCTTGGGAACTTGGGAACATCATTCCAACAATACACAAATTTAGAGACAACTTTTTTTCAGAGAGGTATGCAGACACCATCTAGCAAGAATTAATGCCCAATGAAAATCCTTCACACAAAATAAAGTTAAAGGAACCTAAGCATTGCCTTAATAAAAATTTAATTGGATTTTCATCAATTTCTCCCACAGGTACATAAATTTCATCCTTCACCTTGTTTCTAATTAATTTCAGAGAACTTCTTGAATCCTTACCTTCATATTTGTAGGGAATGAATTCATGGACAATTATCGAAAACCTTCTTTTAGTGATTTCTCCTCGCTTGGGCATGTCCTTACCTATGTTTTGATACCATGTTAAGTTTAGTTAACATGTTCTTTGCATGGGACAATTACTTCAATTTTCCACATTAGCCCAATTATCAATTCATTTCTTATCATAATATCATAATATCATTATATCACATTGACAGTAATTGAAGAAAAAATATAAAAGATAGATGCAGAGGACAAACCAAGACAGGAGTACACATGAATATGGCTCAAGTCAGGGAAAAACCCCAAGATGGGGAAAACCCTTAATCAATTCTTCCATTATTAATATCAAATCTTTAGTAGAGGGAGAGTAAAATAATTTTAAGGTCAAAATGACTTTCCAATGAGAATATCTCATGATACTGCAGATAGATGCATAGTTGTGCCGAAAGGTGCAATTCTGGAAAGAAAAATATTGATGATGAAATTTCTGTGTTCTGGAGTCCTGGAGAGGGTTTGATGGAAAATGGTCACATCCTTCTTCCATTTCTCATGGATACTTTCTTCAGCTATTGTCTTCCTTTCTTAGGCAGATCTACACATGTATAAACTTCCATGTCTAGTGTAGGAATGATAACTGATGAGGGTTCCTCCTTCACACAACGACCTTCCTTCTAACACCTTTCCTTTGACTACATGTTGGAATGGGAAATGATATTGTCCCTTGTCTAAGAAATTAAGTCCTGCAGCCTCCTATTAACCTTCAAAAACCCTGTCTAAGACTAACAAGGCCTATAGCTCACCTGGAGGACACAGCTATGGCTGCGGCCTGTTGAAGGGTAGAGATATCCAAACATAATGAGCCTAAAACGTTAAACAAATCTCCTATGAAGTGACCTTGATTCAGACACAAATAAACCCATAGAAATAGTCCTAAACACCTCGTAGCCGATTATTTGAGGGAACTCGACCCTTATGCAGAGAAAAACTCAGAAACAAATCTTCCTCAGACCTGTGCTACCACAGACATATTTTCCAGCGAGTTGACGTGTCCAAAATGATGGAGAATGATCCTTTATATATAATATTCGATGTGGTTGAAGAGACGTGACTCTTGGGGTTTATTGAGTGGACATATAGGAGGTTGACCTTGCTAATTTTATATAAATTCAAAATCACACTTCTCCGTAACCAAATTTGACGATATTTAGGTTGATTTTGGTCCTCTCGAAAAGGGGAATTAAATGCCACAATTATCTTCCTGGAAGGAGCTGTCCAAAGTGGTACTTGGCCATAGTTTCCAATTTTAACATTGGTGTCCTTCACGAGGAGTGCAAGAACTACATTTAGGGAACAACCTCCACTCACTTGAAAATATAGGTAGATTTTTTTTAAGAGCAACAGATAACTCAAATCACAAGTGTACATAGTTCAAATAATATTATTATTTCCTTTTTTTAGTTTCTTTGAAGGGGTAGTTCTTCAATTCTTTCCCTTTGAATTCTTGAAGTAGGGAATCATATATTTAAGTTGTTCCTTTTTAGGATTCTTAATTCCCTTCCCATTCATTTCTTTAGCTAAACCATGTTGAGATGATTGAACAAAGCTAAGGTCCATTTATTTCGTATCAGTTTTGTTACCTTGGATCCATCTCTTATGTTGATTAACATGGGAGTGTGATTCACATTCTAGATGCAAGCCATCTGTAACCTGCAAAGTTCCAGCTAACACCCCTATAACAAAGCCTGATGTGTGGTTTCCACCTTTAGAAGTTTCAATCAGAGAACCTGAATCCTCCAATATGTCACCCTGAACCTTTGTTTCTGGCATCTCATCCTTCCCTTGTAATATTTTAGCTGCAATCAGTTCTTCAACAGCTTCATACTTCTGCAGAGTTAGGCTCACTTTAGTAGTCTTTTTAATCTCATTATTCCTACTTATGGGTTCAGCCCCATTTGGTTCCTCAATAACTTCAGAATTCAGCAAAGTTTCACTATCTCTATCATTGGTGGTGTTTCCAATTCCAATCTTTACATCTAAAGGTTTTGTTTCCTTTTGACCTTCAACAACTTCAAATTTTTGCAGAGTTAATCCATTCATATCACTTATGCCAGAAGAAGTTTTTGAATCATTGCTTGTGATTTAATTACCATCCTTGGTAAATTCATCAACGGGCCAGTCCTTTTGATTGTTTGAAATTTCTTATTTGAGGCTAAAATGCCTTTCACTGGAATTTTACGGTAAATATTTTTTGGAGGATGCCCTTTTCAATGATCTTCTGATAGCTCTCTTTCAAGCCATGTCCTTATCTATAGTTTCCTTCATGTCTGCATGTACGCATTGCTCTTTTTCTATTCCAAATTAAAGCGAGATGTTCTACAAACTTGATTTGGATCACTTTCAGATTCTACACCAGCATAACTATTTCTCTGCCCTAACTTGGGGTATTTTGGGTGGGTAAGAGGTATCTTCTTCAGCTGAACCTTTGGTGGAGTTGCTTCATGATAGAATGGTGGCATGGGAGATGATTTAAATGTCAAACTTTTCGTAAGCATCTTTATGTTGTGAATAATACTGAGAGAGGGGGTTAGTAATTATTTACAAGTCTAACTTTTTCCATTTCATAAACATATTTTTATACACTACTTCAGTGAATGGAACTCACGTGTGCATGCCACTGTTATTAAGGAAACCAACGTATATCTAGTGGAATTATTATTCAGTTAATTCATCATATGTTGATCTTTAATCAGTGCATCAGTACTTTATTAAGCATTAAATAGTAACCATGTGAAGTAATGAGAGAATAAACCATCACACATAAGAAACACACATGAACACCGAGATTTTAGGTGGAAACCAAATGTGGGAGAAAAACCACCTGATGCTGTCATCTTTGTCTCCTTTTATTATAAGAAAAACCTATTTAAAATATTGTAGTGGCATAGAATAATACCAATATGTAGACACCCACCTACAAAAGGCTACAACCTTCTCTTGTTCTCCAGCTTCTACTGGAAGGGAGCTACGACCCCCTAGCTCTTATACTAGCTAATATGTTTACTTGTACATACGCACCAGCCTACAGAAGGCTCCAACCTTCCCTCACTCTCTAGCTACTATTGGAAGGGAGATCCAACCCCCTGGCTCTTGTACTGGCCGATATGTTTACCAATACGTAGGCATCAACCTACAGAAGGCTACAACTATCTCTCTTCTTCCAAGGACCACATTTCATAAATTTTTAGACAGGATACTCTTGGTAAACAACAACACAATATGAAGGCCACGTTTTAGCCAATTTTCATACTGGACCCATCAACAACATTGAAGCTTAAAATCAATCACCAGTGCAATACAAGTAATCACTAAAAACCCATCAACTCTGAAGCAAATCACAATCAATCAATATGAACATTTAGAACACTGCCACTAGAACACATAGAAGAACCTAGAACTTTGCATCAACAAGCAAAACCAACTGCAACTTGAAACATCATATTTCTAAATTTATACGCTACTTAGAAGTGTCAAAACATCATGTATACATGACTTCTCCAAGGTGAACCAATGTATAAATCTACAAATACTTACTTATTACTTCACATCTATTCTAGATTGTAGACATACCTAGATCATAACATATGAAGGATAAAACACGTGTTTAGCAATCAGGTGTAGACTATCCATTATCAAAATACATAATGATAAGTCATTTCATGTCTCATGATCCTGATCCATCATTGGATCTCATCCATCATCTAACACTCAAGTGCATAGTTATTTTAGATCAAACAAAGCATCAAAAACCCATAACATGCATATTTTCATTTGATCTCACTCTTCATCAGATATTCATTACTTGCACACTTTGCCCTTTGATCTTCTCCTCCTTATATACTTAGATCCTTTCTCAATGCCTCCAACGAAAGCCATAGTTATGCTGTTGGCATTCTTTGATGGTATCGAGATTCTTTGTTGCATTCATTACCATGGGTCAATACCATGGTAGGAATCCTTCATATTCCTCCTAATTAATTTTCCATCCCATACACGATTTTCCTTTTGTGAAAGTGTGTGCATATGTATACGCTCCTTTTGTTCTGTTAACCTATGTATATACGCTACTTGGACAAGGTTAACTAGCATATACTTCTTAAACGATCCTCTTCCTTCAATCTCTTGAGTCTGATCTGTAATCCTTTGTTGTTAACTTGTTGCACTGTGAACTTCCATAATTCATCATATATGTGAGTTTCCATCAAGGACAACACCTATATCATAATGCCAGCAATCTCCCCCTTTGGACTTGATGGCAACCATATTGGTGTTTATTACGTCAAGCTATAGAGCCAGTTAGATATATCAAACAACACCAAGATATTTTTCCCCTTTGACATCAAGGGCAAAGGGCAGACCAAGATATTCTCCCCCTACGGATGCACTATGTTGTCCATGCTCCCCCTGAGCGCATGCAGAGTCTGCAAAGATATTTTTCAATATAATAACATGAATCTATAAATCAACTATGTGAGTATGACTTTCCTATCACCAATGACTCATACATACATCAATCACCCAACTAAGTGGGGATATACCAAATGTTCATACATGACTGAAAAATTATTACATCATCCTTCTCATGCATAGTCGGGTTACAAATTACATCAAAGGTCTTTACACGACATTTACATGTCATTTATAACAAGAAAAAGACCATGATAGTCATCAACAGCTACACCATATAAGTTCTATACCATAATCATCTCTCAGCAGTATCAAGATCAACAACCTGTATATGTCCTTCATCAAAAGAGTCAACTGAATCAAAACAACTATGTGGATCAAGCAATATAAGTATTATCTGAGATTTTGTCATGGACCATCTCTATCTTCAGCAACATATGCATCATTATGTACCAAGGTCTTTCAATATAATTCCAACAATGCATTATTAGAAGCATATGCTCCCCCTGAAATTGTGCCAGTTGTTCACTATCAGATCTGATCATTGCATTCGCTAGTAAGAATAATCAAGGCATCATCATCAACCAGTTTATTTATCAAGTAGTTGATAACTTACGAGAGTCAAAATCACTTCAACTTATCATCAGCAAACTGTAATCATCATCAAATAGAACATAAAAGATAATTGATAATTGACTGAACCATATGAGACCCCTTTTCCTAAGTCTGTCCCAGTGTGTCTTCAACAAAACAACATATGCACGATTGTGCAGCTTCTAACTCATGTATATACTTGACTTGTCTTCATGATAACTGGGTATGAGAATTGGAATTATGAAGTTTCACACTTTCAGCTCCCCTTGAGTCTGTTATGTCTATATACGGATCTATGCTACATCTTTTTTACTGTACTTTGGTCTTCTTCCATACCTTGGAGTGTGATGATTTTTTCTCCTTTTGGTATGTTGGCCGAAATTTTCTCCTACTGTATTTTGCTATATGCCCAAACTTATTACAAGCATACCATCTTATATGTTTCATATTCCCTGTATAGAAGTCAATGGCTTTGTGACCAAAATTATTGCAAGGATAACAATATCCCTTAAAGTACCTGGAAGATGATGATCTTTCTATGTGATGGTTATTTGCTTGAACCATTCTACTTCTGCATCTACCTACAACATGTCCAAAATTATGACAACTAAAACATTCAACACTATTCTTTTGATTAACACTTCCACAGTTAGGAGTAAATGATTTTATTTTAGTACTTTCTTTCACTAGTTCTTGATGGGGTTGACCTCATATATCCTTGTTGAGCATTTTAGACGTTGCATTAGAATTCCTTACCTTATCTTGAGATCTAGATTCACCTTCAACAGTTTAATGAAAACCATGACCATATTTGATGGTAGGAGACCTTTGACTACTAAGAATATTATCCAGAATCTTAGTACTATCTTGAAGTCGTAACAATTTATCCTTTTCTTCTAATTTACCTTTTAAGACATTTACCTCAACCTGATATTGCTCTTCCTTTTCCAGATATTGCTTTGTCATGACTTCTTTAGCCTTTCTTCCTTCTTCCACCTTTTGTATTAATTTGAGAATCTCATTTTCTTGTTCTTCATTTGCTTCAGGTAGTTCTTCATTCTGCTTATTTGAATTTTCAAGATCTTCTTTTAGATAGATGATCTCAGCTTCAAGACATTCATAGTAACTGGATCTTTCTTTAAGTCTCTTGATTGTTGTACTAGTTTCATTTACTTCATTTCTTAATGATGTCACTTCAACCTGCAGCTTTTCACATTGATCTTCCCTTTCCTTGTACCGCTTTCTTACTTTGTTTTCTTCCTCCAGCTGAGCTTTTAATCTAGTAACTTCTTCTTTTAAGGCACACTCCCTTTTGTTAAATAGATCTTGTTGATCTCAAATTTTATATGTGATTCTTTTAACTTTTGCCTCTATATTTTTTTCACTATCACTTTCAATATCTTTAACATTGCGTGAACAGAGAAAAATATCACTAGAAGACAAAAAAATTCACCTGATACTTCTTTTGCTTGTTAATATTTAATCTAAGGTGATTCTGAGTCTGAATACTTGCTTCTACCTAATGGCCTATTGTCTCTCCTGCTATCACTCTTCCTTTGAGATGTCTTCTTCTTCTTAGGTGCTTTCTTCTTTAGCTTCTTTCCCATTTTTTCTATGGATCTCCTTCAAGCGATCAAGATTCTTCCAAAAGACCTCCTCTGAAAGCAATTGTTCGGAATAACACTGAGAGGGAGGGTGAACTAGTATTTACAAGTCAATATTTTTTTCCATTTCATAAACATTATTTTATATGCTAGTTTAGTGAATGGAACTCGCATACGTATGCAACCATTATTAAGGAAACCATCATAGATCTAGTGAACTTATGATTAAGTTAATTTGTCATATATTCATCTTTAATCAGTGCATCAGTACTTTATTAAACATTAAATAGTAACCATGTGGAGTAATAACAAAATAAACCATCAGACATAAGCAACACACATGAACACCAATATTTAAGTTGGAAACCCAATGTGGGAGAAAAACCACATGTTGTAGTCATCTCTGCCTTATTTTATTATAATAAAGACCTCTTTATAATATTGTACTAGTGCAGACTCATACCAGTACGCAGGAACCCACTTGCGGAAGGCTACAAACTTCTATCGTTCTCCAGCTTTTGCTGGAAGGGAGCTACAAACCCCTAGCTCTTGTACTAGTCGATATGTTTACCAGTACATAGGTGTCAATCTACAAAAGGCTCCAACCTTCACTCATTCTCTAGCTGCTACTGTAAGGTAGCTCCAACACCATGGCTCTTGTACTAGCTGATATTTTTACTAGTATGTAGGAAACGGCCTACAGAAGGCTATGACCTTCTCTCTTCTTCGAGGGACCACGTTTCATAAATTTTCAAGCTGGATACTCCTAGTACACAACAACATAGTACGAAAGCCATGTTTCATCGAATTTTAATACTGGATCCATCTGCAACATTGAAGCTCAAAAGAAATCACCACTCTAATACAACCAATCACTAAAAACCCATCAACTCTGAAGAAAATCACAATCAATCAATATGAACATTCAGAACACTGTCACCAGAACACAGAGCAGAACCCATAACTCTGCATCAACAACCAAAACTAACTGCATCCTCAAACATCATATTTCTGAATGCATATGCTACTTAGAAGTGTCGAAACAACGTGCATACGCGACTTTGCCAAGGCGAACCAACGTATAGATTTGCAAATACTTACTTATTAATGCACATCTATTCCAAAATTCAGACATACCCAGATCATAACATATAAATGAAAAAAATGTGTTTAGTAATCATGTCTAGACTCTGCATTATTGAACTACATAATGATAAGTCATTTCATGTCTCATGATCCTAATTCATCATTGGATCTCATCCATCATTTAACACTTAGGTGCATACTTAGTTCAGATCAGCCAAAGCATCATAAACCCTTAACATGCATATTTTCTTTTGATCCCACTCTTCATCAGATATTCATTACTTGCACACATTCCCCTTTGATATTTTCCTCCTTATATAGTTATATATCTAGTGGAGCTAGTGGAGAAGATTAGAGAAGAAAGGAAAATAAAGCCTACACTTTTAGCACTGGTAACATCGGTACATGTCAGAGCCCTATAGTTTGACCCTGTCGAGGTTCAGCAGTAGGCTAAATAATGGAGGAATGTTAACATGAACATCGTAGTAGTAACATTGGAGAGATTACACAAGTTGCACCTAGAGATAATAGATTAGATGAAGTTGCGCAAACATCACACCTCACAGTTGAATATTCAGGTAGAAAGAGAGCCAGATTCGCCGCAGAAGAAGCTCGACCAGATGGTCCAGGAGAGGGATCAAGTAATTTAGTAGCAATAGAAGATCAAGGAGGTGGTTGAAGCAACACGCAAAGTGATTCCAGACCTTGATGTTGGAGAAGAACAATCAGTGGAGGAAAAGGTCATGAAGCTCGACCGTGTAGTGAAAGCATACAAGTAGAAGATTGCAAATGTGCAATTTAAATATGAAATGTAGATGAGTGAGATACCAGTGAATTTGCAACCAAACACACCATAGGAAATGTGAGAGAAGAGGGAGACTGGCCTGAAGGCTGTAATGGCCATCATCTTTGTAGCAGTGGCAGATTCTGCGAAACTTTTGGAATAAACTTTACAGATTTGGACATCGCTGCATGAAGATCCAAATGTGCAGAAACTATAGGAATATATTGAGCATAAGTAGCAGTAGCTGGAAGATATTCAGGCAACTGAAAATACCTTACCAATCTCATAGAATCTCACCAAGATTAATGGGGGAAATGCCCTCTAGAAAAATATTTAGGAACAAAGGATGGAAGAATAGGTTTTGACACAGAGAACTCATCCATGGCAGGATGACGCTCTAAATTTTTCACAAGTAGTGGATGAGAAGCTTCAATATCTTTGATAGAGGGAGAGAGTGATGGTACAGAAGGATAGAGAACATGTGGCAGAAGCACTACTCAAAGAAGCGCATAGCAAAGAGAAGAAAGTCACAAAGACTCTACAACAATTCAATAATGCCTACAACAAAATCGTGGAAAAAATTAGAGGAAAAACAGATGAGTGACTTGGGATGAGTCACATGGGAGTGTTGGGCACCTATTTGGCATAGTCCAAATTGGCCTAGAATTTGGCAAAAACTCCGCATTTTGTGGAGTGGAGCTCATAGTGGAGCATGCAACAAAGTGTGCAGTAGAGCAACGAAACATGAAGTGGATCGCGGGGTTGAGCAGTTGGAATGTAAAACGTGGTATAAGGGCTTTGAGATGGGTGAATTCCCTCCTTTTTATAATGATGTAAATATTTAATTGATTTTAGGACATAGCTCCTTGTTTTAGGGAGTCCATGGTACTTAGAGCATGTTATTGTAATGATGTAACCCTTGATGTAATAGTATATATAGGGTCAAATAATAAGAAGAGAGTCGTCAATAAAAATGATATAGATCTTTGTTATGGTTTTATTATTGCGATATGTACTTTTTTAGTGAAGGAAAGTCTCTACAGCTGAGTGCGCAGAGGCATGAGTCTGCAACTTAGTGCGCAATGGCTTGAGTCTGCACCGAAGTGTGTAGACGACCTGCAGCTTAGAATGCAAGTCAAGAACTCTGGGCTGTACAAAAAATCATTATATTAGAAACAATTATTGTGGACATAGCCCCACATTGGGGTGAACCACGGTAATTTGGTTTCTTCACATGCATATTCTCTTATTATTTGTTGTAGCATAGCAGTTTATTACAATTACACTTTATTTCAACACAATGATGATTTATGGATTTATATGATATGTTTAAGTGGTTAATGTAATGTGGAAAAGTAATTTATGAATGTTAAGAATAAGAAAACATCATAATACCACATCTCTACATCCCTCAAGGCTACAAAAACTTGGTTCTGCATCCTCCCATAGTCACTTCGGGTGAGACTATGACCATATTGTAGGTCGTTGCCAAAAGGGCTGGTGATTAATACTTTTGTTGATGTGCAGTATAGATCGAACCTGGGTCAGCCCAAATAAATCCAACAATGGTTGACTCAATTCCACCATTAGTTGATTGTAGCTTTCCTATAGAGAGTGACTCTCATACTGCTTAGGTTCTTATCATTTCTTCAGGCTCCATTGAACTAAGGGGGAATCCTCTCGTTCCAATGACACAAGGAAACAATCCTCCCATTCCCATGACACAAGGGTGTAATCCTGTCATTCGCACAACACAACGGATTAGGTATCCCATTACCATACCATGAGGGGATAGTTATCTCGTAACTTGACACACCCTCCATGTAGTATGGTCACTTCCTTTTATTGGATTCGATTAGCAGGATATCATCTCCCTCGTTACATGCCCTTCCACATCATAGTACAGACTTATAATATGGTCATATATTACATAGTTATAAACGAAGATGCATATGCTAATATTTTATCTTCAACTACCTGACAGGCATTAGGTTCTGCAAAGCTTGTGCTTGTTAGCCAGAATTTGTTGGCTTTTAATAGAGGAATCGGTCAACTGTTAGCTGTCCTTCCTTAGTTGCCTATAAATTTGGGAGGAAACATTATCTATATCAATGTTATGGTTGTCCAATTCCCTTTGGATTTTAATTTACTCCTTGGGCATGACTATGTCTATGAAATGGGAGCTCTTGTCTCTTCACTCGTTCATGTGATGTGTTTCTCGCAAGAAGGAGGCATCATGACCATTGACCAACTTTCTTTATTTATTCCTAATTTGACTTATAACCACCCAACTTCCCTAAGTGGTCCTTATATGTAATTCGTATATCCCCCACCACAGATTCATTATGTGGTAAATTTTTCCATACTTCAGTCTTCTAATGATATACTAGGTGATGTAGTGCATTTTCTATGGGGAGCACCGAAACCTAATATTTCCCTTGGATCCTTTGATATATATCCCTTCCAGAGCATTATTCTCCCATCTGATGAGAGATTGTTTGAAGCCATGGTATCTAGTGAGCCATGATTAATATAACAACATATCCCAGAGAAAATTTCATTTTCTTCTGTCAAGCTCCTTCAAAAATTAAACAAGGTCCCTGAGTAGAGTTCCTTTTCTTGTGTCAAGCTCGTTAAAAAATGAAACAAGGTATTTGACTATAGTTCATTTTCTTGCATCAAACTCATTAAAAAATAAAACAAGGTATCAGAGTAGAGTTCATTTTCTTGTGTCAAACTCCCTAAAATATGAAACAATGTTCAATGAGCAAAGTTGTTTTACTTTTATCAAGCTCGTTAAAAAACGAAATAAGGTTCTAGGGAAGAGTTACTTTTCTTGTGTCAAACTCGTTAGAAAATGAAACAAGGTGTCTTTAGAATAGTTCTTTTTTTGTGTCAAGATTGTTAAAATATGAAATAGATCCCCTTCCAATTTGAGTTTTTTATTAGATCTTGTAAATTCCCAATCGAATCTTTCACTTGATATCGTAAATGGACGTTCATTCCATACACTTGTTAGTAATCAGTGGTCTACTTAGGTGAATGAAATGAAGCCTGGTGGGCATGTGCCTAGAATTAAGTCATTATGTTGGGGGCATGAAAACTTATCTCAAGCATAGTTTTTCCCATGTTTCAAGCTTGTGTAAAAATGAAACCACTCTTAAGAATATTTTTTCTCATGTTTCAAGCTTGTGAAAAAATGAAACCATCTTCAAGTATTCTCAAGCATATTTTCCACATGTTTCAAGCTTGTGTAAAACTTAATCCATTTTCCACCTATACCTCATGATTGCCATTTTTATCATCTTGTTTCTACCAGATCAACTTGGTTTTCTCATTCCATCCATCATCACCATTTTCTTGGATGATCATATGCTTTCACTTGTTTTTTTAAAGCTTGCCTAGCGAAGCGCTGCAATGAAAAGTCATCTTAGTTAGCTTATTGACATCTACATGTTTTCAGCAGTTCCATCATCCATGGAACCAGTTGCTACCCTTGATACAACTCATTCCTTCTGGAGGAGTCATCTTTCAGCTCTTTTCTGACTCCCAAAACATGAAAAGATTGTCGAGTGCTTGTCTTTCCAAACTTATTAACGTAAATGAAAATAAGTCTACTCTCTATAAGTTTAACCTTGTTTTAGAGTGGGATAGACTATTTAAAAATGGGGAATACCTCATTCAAATGTGTCTAAGAGGTCCTCATGAATATTGTTTTCTTCCTTTTCAGACTCAAAAGACAAATTTATGAAAAGGAACCTTTGGATTTTTCCTTTTTGCCTATTTATCATACTCTCAGAATGTGAAAAATTAGTCAAGTTACAACTTCGTTAGACTCATAAAACCATCATATAGTGATGGACTCATTGAACATGATGAGAATGAACCGCTCCTTCTCAAGGTTCATTAAAAATACTTAGAAGGATTCATATGATGGATGAACTTATAGATCAATCATATTTTATCCTCCTCAAGCTTGTAAAAAATAGAGAAGTATTGGCTAGAAATGTTTGGGGAAATTGGGAAATAAGGTATTTAACCTATTAATGGTAGAAAGTCACTCTTGAACATGCCATTCCTTAAATTCATCTCTGTGACTGTAAGGATGGGAAATTTTCTTTCCTTTTTGTTAATCATACCATATCAAAAGCCTCCATAATCGATTTTGAGTCAATGTTGTTAACTCCATAAAGTGTCGTTGATATGTTCAAGAGAATTCATTCAATTGATATCTGCTATAATACTCTTAAACTTTCATTCATGTTTGTCATTCCTAAACCAACTCCACGTCAACATCATTCTGTCTCAAATATCGATAGATGTTTCCTATAGTTGATGGAGGATACATCAAGGCTATCCTGTGATAGGTCACTTCTTGTTGACATTACCACATTACCCAGGAAGTTGACTTAGAAACTCCTTTCAGTGAATTGGGAATTACATACATCAATGGCAAGTTTCCTCACTTTTGGCGATAAGTCTTAATCATTAACCTTCAACTAGAATATTTTGAGTGGTGTTCGACTTCACCTCACCTATTCAAACCACATAGATTGTACTATAGTACCTTGAGAGCCATTAACATCATCAGTGGTTTATCTTGCGTTTGCTAATGACTTAAATCATTGGCCAGTAATCATATGGTGTCTAACATGTTCGACTCCAAATCATGTGTTCACATGGTTAGACTCATACATCAAGGGATCAAGTGAATGAGATAGAAGAACCAAAATCTAGTTTCATCCATCCTGGATGTGTTTCAAGATTCATACAAGATTACAAAGTATGGTAGCTATGATCATACATATAGTCATCCAAGCATGGGTCCACACTTTGTCATTAGTGGATGAGACTTTTGATTAATATACATGTAATATTGGCTTATATACCAAGCATGGTTATACCTCCCTCAGTAATGATATAATGATGATAAATAATGTATTGTAATAGATGGTGATCTTGAGCAATTAATTTTTGATCTAGACTTGTCACAAGGTAAAGCACTTTAGTCCTGAGTTGTTGCCTCTAACTTTGTGTTTTAGGAGAAAATCTATTGTAGGCCATTTTATCACATCTTCCCAAAATTCATGCAAACCATATCAATAAAAATCCATGAACACCTTGTCATAATCTCTTCACAAAGACCTAATCATCAATTCTCCAAAAATTCTAAATTTTTGGGACAAAATTTTCAAAAAAATTGTTTTTAGCCCCCATCGCACATTACATGAATAGCCACCTATGTTAAATGCATGTTACATACTTGTGCACCATTTTTGGTCAACACATGTTATTCCCTTCTGCATGTGAGCTGATTCTATAAATTCGGCAAAAAATAAAAGATATTTATGCAGCTTCCTCTTCCAGAAGCTTCCAAGGTATATTTAACTATTTACGCTTGATAAAGAGCTCAAATTGTTATCTGATCCTATCTTCGATACCTTATCTCTTATCCCTGGAGCTCATCCTCCCATTATATGTGGATCTCAAGGCTAACATGGTAAATCCCAAACTTCCCGAGTCACCCTATATATTTACTTCCTTCCATAGCAGGGTTGGATTTTGGAGATTGATAGTGCCCTCATGTTGTTGGTTTGATTCTAGGGAGTCATCACATTCATGCATTACGGTTAATGTTGAGGTGTGCATTTTTGCAATGGATGACAAGTCAACCTGGGGAGACATATACAAAGTTAGATTCCATTTGTGGTTGTAACTCTCTTCCATATTTGTTAATTCAAAGAGCATGTTGTTTTCCTATATTTGTTGTGTTAAGTTTTCACTCATATATTTCAATTCCATGTTGATTCATTGAATAGATATTTTAGATTATGCTACGTGGATGGTGGTTACTTATCCTATTTTATTCATGTGTACAGGTTCTAATTATAACACTTGGAGCTAGAGTTAGATCTTACAAGCAAGTAGGAAATGAAGGCTTGCTACAAATTTCAAGTAGGATCCTTTCCCATTTTCTAATTTCTATAAGGGGTAGTCAAATCTTATTTTCAAGTGTTGTTGTAGATAAGACCATTAGACACTAGTACAAAATGGCTAATTAGTTACTAAAAGAATGACTAAAATTTACATATAAACGACAAATTTTCAGTTGGTGACCAATAGTAGCTAATTTAAAATATCTTATAACGCGACCAACTTTTTATCATTTTTAGCTTCGTCATTAATTGGTTGTATCAATTTTATCGTCTAGTAGTATATTTAGTCATTAATTTTCCACAATTAATGACCAAATACACAACAAAATAAACTACTATATGACCACCGAAGAAAACTAATTAATGATCAAAGAAATATGACCAAAATGTTAGTCGTTTTATAAGATACTGTAAATTAGCTACTAATAGTTGTATATATGCAAATTTTAGTCATCATTTGTAAGCACAAATTTATCATTACAATAGTTATTTATATTTTTTTTGGTAACTTCATATTCTTTATATAAATTACTGATTAATCAATATAAGCTAATAATTCAGTATTTTTATATTCATTTTATATTTTCATTATTAATCAACATAAATGAATTAGTATGATTTTTTTACTATATTAAAAAAATATCATACAATATTCATTTCCATATAATATGAAAACACACGACACAAATGGTCACACTAAAGTTTAAATGTTTCTTTAATTAAAATGGCCACAACTAATTAACAAATGTCAAATAGTACAGAAGGTGAAAAGAAAGTGACTAAGAGTGATCTTAAGTTTTCAAAATCTAGAACTTTATAATTTGAAAGCATCACAATGATGCACCTAGTTTATCACTAAATTTCCTACTTAACCCAACAAAAGGATGGGATGTATAGAACTTAAAAATGTTAAACAATATCCGTGTACCAAAGAAAATACTAAAATATAAATCTCTTGACATTTTCATTTAGATCTGGTAAGGGTTGAACATTTGTTCCTGTAGGTACACGAGCGCTCTAAGAACATGAACTAGTTTTAGTCATCTGACTACTAGGAACACCACTAGATAAGGAACCAGTGTTTGATGTTTATGGCTCCATATAAAACTAAGCCCAAAATGTAGCTAGATGACAATAATACACTTCGGGTACCTGTTAGTGCCTAAATCTACCTCAGGCCGAAGGAAGGCAGGTCTAGGGTAACATCAAACCACACTTAACCTGGTAGCTAGCCCTACCAGGTCAGGAGAGGGCTCTCTCCTCGTCAATTTCAATTAGAATATGGAAACTAGGGCTTGAGATGACTGAAATGAAATGCTGATTTTAGGCTAGGTATATTAGGTTAGAATATTTTAATTGATTATGATGGTTGGTTGCTGGATCAAATGAAGAAGGCAGCTTTGGGTCTGGGAAATCAACTCAAATTTATAGGATGTTCTATGGGACGAGGTAGGTAGGTGTTTTGACACTTTGAATTGAGTGTGATGGTAAGTCTAATACCAGTGAGGAGTTGGAGAGGGCATGCAAAGTTCATGAGTCCTCTTTAAACAATAGAAAACATTAAAAAATAAATGTATCCTCAAGGCAGAGCACTGAATATCAATGGATTCCACCTATTTATATTGATTCAATTAGTTATGAAGAAAGAAATAGATGTTGGGACATATACATGTAAGAGAAACTAAATAACAAAGGAAGAAACAATGCCAAGACACATTACCACAAGAATCCCACAAAATACTACAAAACCTTGGTTCATTTCCTTGCCAAACTGGAGAAGTGATTTACAATGAAGCTCAAAGCATCCACAAGAGTCCAACCTTTAAAAATGACTAAGAAAGTACATTTTTATGAAACTAGCTCAAGAAAAGATAGAAAAGATAGATCAACGCCTTAGAATTCAGCCTCTTCGAGGGGGGCAACCTCCTTTACATTACATAAATGAACAATTCTTGGATGATACAAATGACAAAAACTCTGTTCTATATATAGGAGTCTAAGGAGTCACGATATAACCCAGCCGACCTAAAAATAATAATATAAAGTCCAAAAATAACAATAGAGGGATTCTATGGGGCATAGTAATAACAATATGGGGATAATAGGGGCACAACAATATTAATAAGGTGTACAATTACAATAGTAATGGGGTAATCACTAGTATTATAGGGACCCAACATGCCCCTCTCCTTCAAAAAAGTATTGTCCTCAATGCTTGAGTAGTTTTGGATACTTCTGTATAAAATTCTCATCCTCCCATGTGGAATCTTCAGTGGATAAGTTCTTCCACTTGATAAGATACTCCGAAATTGATCGATTTCATAGTTGTCGAGTTCTTGGTTCTGTGACTGCTTCCTGTTCCAATATAATTTTTCCTTCCTCATCAAGTTCTGGCAATATTGTTTGAACTGGGAGCTTGTCACCTATAACCTTCTTTAAACATGAAACATGAAAAACTGGGTGCACTCGAGAAGCTGTAAGAAGCTCCAATTTGTATGCCATAGTACCAATCTTTTGCAACACCTTGTATGGACCATAATACTTTGGCGATAATTTATTATCCTTCTTAGCTTGCTTAAGGGACATTTGTTTATATGGTTGTAGCCGTAGGAATACCCAATCACCTACATCAAAACTTTTTTCACTGGGATGTTGATCTACCTGTTGTTTCATTCTATTATGCGCCAACACGAGGTTATCCTTTAAGAGTTAGAGGACTTGTTGTTGATGCTCGATGTGATGTTCCACTGCTTGAACCGTAGAATTTTCTTTTAAATATGATGTGATGGATGGTGGCTGATATCCATAAAGTGCCATAAATGGGGTCACTTTTGTTGCTGTATGGAAGGAAGTATTATACCACCATTCAGCCAGAGGCAACCATTTGACCCATTGTGTCTGTTTATCAGATACAAAGCAACGAAGATATCCTCCCAAACATTTGTTTACTATCTCAGTTTGCCCATCAGATTGAGGATGATAAGATGAGCTATGAGCTAACTGAGTACCAAGACAAGAAAATAATTCTTGTCCAAAAATTTCCAGTGAAAATGGGATCTCTGTCACTTACAATAATCTTTTGGTTTCCATGTAGCTTTTGAATTGTTTCCATAAATGCAGTAGAAACTGTACTGGCTTTAAATGGATGTGATAATGCACCAAAGTGTGCATACTTGAGTCTGTCAACTACTACCATGATGACACTCTTTCCCTCAGACTTGGGTAAACCTGTGATTAAATCCATTGAAACCTCCTCCCAATGTTGGCTTGGAATGGATAAAGGTTGTAATAGACCCGGTGTCTTAATTGTTTCAACTTTATTTTGTTGGCAAACCAAACATTCTGCCACAAACTTTTGAATATCTGATTTAAGGCCATCCCAAAAAAATTCCTTCTTAACCCTGTGGTAAGTTTTTAAAAATCCTGAGTGCCCTCCTAAGGGAGAAGTGTGCAATTCCTTAAGAATCTTTTGTTTTAGCTGGGAATTCTTACAGAGGTATAAGCGATCTTTGTACCATAACGAATCATTTTGCCAGCTAAATGGATCAAACGTACTAGAATCTTGTTGTAACTTTCGAATAAGTGCCCACACTTCTTCATCATTCTTCCATTCCTCCCTTGCTTCGTTTATCCAATCTGGTTGGATAATAGAAATGGCACACAGCAATGCTTCCACATCCTCATCCTTTCTTGAGAGTGCATCCGCCACCACATTATGCTTCCCTTTTTTGTAGATGATTTCAAAGTCATAACCCAACATCTTTGTGACCCAATTTTGTTGCTCTTCAGAGGATAATATTTGTTCTAAAAAGTATTTAAGGCTATCATGATCCATTTTTAACTTGAAGTGTCTTCCCGTTAGGTAGGGTCACCATTTGTTAAGTGCATGGAGTATTGCCAACATTTCCTTCTCATAAATAGCTTTGTGTAAAAACTTTCCCTTGATTGGACGACTTTCAAAAGCAATGGGACTTTCATCTTGCATTAAAATAGCACCAATTCCATTTCCTGAAGCATCACATTCAACAATAAAGGTTTTTGTGAAGTCCAGTGTGGCTAAGACCGGTGCTTGGCACATTGCCTCTTTAAGATGTTTGAAGGCCTTTGTTGCTTTTGGAGTCCATGAAAATTCATCTTTCTTCAATAATGTTGTTAGAGGTGCTGCTATTCTCCCATAATTCTTAGCAAACTTGTGATAATACCCTGTCAACCCAAGAAATCCTCACAGATGCTTTATGGATGTGGGGATTTTCCATTCCTTAATGGCTTTAATTTTGCTAGCGTCTACCTTAACTCCTTCATGAGATACAATATGACCCAGATATTCCACCTCTTGTACTCCAAAGAAACATTTGGATCTTTTTGCATATAATTGTTTTTCCTCCAATAGTTGTAGCACCCTGCCAACATGTTCAACATGATCCTTCCAAGACTTGCTATAGATTAGTATATCATCAAAGAATACTAACACAAATTTTCTAAGGAATGGTTTGAAAATTGAATTCATCAAACCTTGACATGTTGAGGGTGCATTGGTAAGGCCAAAAGGCATGACCAAAAATTCATAATGACCCTCATGAGTTCTAAATGTTGTTTTCAGAATGTCTTCAGTCTTCATTCTAATTTGATGATATCCTGAACGAAGATCCAACTTGGTGAAGTAAATTGATCCATGCAATTCACCCAGTAATTCATCAATGACAGGAATGGGAAACTTATCTTTAATAGTGAGCTTGTTGAGCTCCCTATAATCCGGACACATGCACCATGATCCATCCTTCTTGTGCACCAATAATACTGAGCAGAGAAAGAACTTTGACTAGGTTGAATTACCAGCCTCTAGCATTTTTGCAACCATATGTTCAATTTCACTCTTTTGGGCATAGGGTATCTGTACGGCCTGATGTTTGGAGGAACACTTCCTGGAATCAGATGAATAGCATGATCATGATCACGAATAGGTGGGAGACCTTTGGGAGTCTCAAATACCTTGGAATGATTGTCCAAGACTATTTGGAGTCTGGAGAAATAGATGATTCCAATGTGGAAACATCTAGCGAACATAATTGTGCAATTACACCTTTTTTTCCTTTTTTAGAAGCTTTGTCATATCGTTTTAGAGCTGATTATGCCTTCCAGTTTCCCTGTTAATACCCCACTTCATCCAACTTCCTTTTCATTCCACAGAAATCTTCATTGAAAATTTCTGTGAAATTGAAAGCTATTGTACCCAAGGATTGTAGCCATTGGACTCCTAGTACAACATCAGCACCTCCCATTGGAATGGAAAGGATTGAGCTATTCAATATATATTCTCCCATGGATGGCTTGATATTATGGCACTTTCCATAGTAATTTATCGTTCCTCCATTTGCAACCATCACTTGATACTCTGCTGCTAGATATAGGAAGCAATTCAATTCTTTTCCTATCTTACAATGAATAAAATTGTGGGTAATTCTTGAATCAATCAACACTATTACCTTTTTCTTCTTGATTTGTCCTTCTATCTTGATGGTTTGAGGAGTGGTAATTCTAGCCAATGCATTACAATATATGGTAAGATTCATTTCTTCTTTATCTAGGCTTTGTTCCTGGAGTATATCCTCTTCCTTTCAACTTTCTTGCTCCTTTTCTTCTTCCTCTTCACAATCTATGTAGAATAATTTCTTCTCATCATACTTATGACCTTTAGTATATTTGCTATCACAACAGTAACAAATCCCTTTTGTTCTTTTTTCTTCCAATTATTGTGGTGTCAACCTTATAGGTTGTGGAAGACTAGGGGCAACAACACTTCCATCTTTATAGTTGTGAGTGGTATGCTTCCTGGTTGCCATAATTTTTCTTTCCATTTTTCTTGCTAACCTGAATGCCTTCTCTAATGAATCAGGTTCCCAAAGGCGAACATCATTTTGGATATTATCCTTTAAAGACCCTATGAACACATCAATCCTATGCTCCTCTGGAATATCTTTTACCCTTATGTTCAATTTTTGGAACTCCTCAATGTGCTCCATTATTGAACCCTTTTGTTTGAGACTTATCAATTGACTAAAAAAAAGTGTTGCTTTTTGTATCCTCATAATGTGCTATCAATTCTTCCATAAAAATTGCCCAAGTGATAAATTTTTTACAAGAGCAAAGCCATTGATACCATACAAACTGATTTGGTTCCAAATATAAAGTTGCAATATGTACTTTTTGTGTGTTTTGCACATTATTGAGATCGAAAAATTGCTCCATCTGTAATATCCATGTTGCGGGATCCTTGCCATCAAACTTCCTCATATCGATTTTTGGAATATGGGGGGTCTTCGATCCAACATTAGAGTCTATGGAATCATGATTAACATTTCTTTTGTTCTCTTCATGAGTTTCCTTTAGTACCTTTTCACCATTAGTGTATTTCTTGTAGAAAATTTGTGAAATTTGTCTTCAAATCTGCCATGCCTGTCTTCAAATCTATCTTCAATTCTTCCATGTCTACCTTCAAATTTGTCTTCCAATCATCCATCTTAGCTTCCACGCCCTTTCTCTTAGATTCCATGCCATTTATCTTAGCTTCTATTAGCTTTTGTGAGTGTGACATTTGTTGCACTTGTTCTTGTAATTTTGATATATCATGTAGCATTTCTTCCTCTTCTTCATGAGTCATGCTAGAGTTTTTCAGGTTCCTTACTAGGTGTTTGCATTTTCTTTCCTCAGGGCATCAGTTACCGATACTAATGCTCTACTATGCCCTTTGAATTCCTTCAAAATAATTTTTAAAACCAAGCTTAAGCAAAAATTTAAAAAATCTACACACCTTTTTTCATTTTGTAGGAGCTCAATATTTCCTCTGATGTATCTCAGTAATTTTGCATCATCCAGTTTTGAAATTGCGACCTGCGGTAGCCCTCTGTGTCTTCTTTCCAATGCCACTAGTCTGACCCCAATTGGATTCTCCAATGAAGAGTTATGCCAAATCTCCCACAGTGACCTGATTATAGACTAATTTAGTAGAGCGAACTTGTACGACGTGCCACGTGTCCCTGTTTCGACTTTTTGCTCTAAAAAATATATGGAAGAAACTACAGTCCGTCCTCTTTTTGTGTCTTCTTACGAAATTTCAATCTAATGCTTAAAGAGAAAGTTATGACGAGTTTCCTCAGGTCACCTGTTTGGAATGTAATTCAGGAGTCTACAAAAGGCCAACTTTCTCAGATCATATCTCCACAAATATAGCGCGAAAATATCTAAAATTCAGACTCGAGATTCAGCACGATTTCTTTTCAAATGGGTTTTTTTAAGCTTTTGAAACGTCGCAGAAAAACAGTTATAGCGAAAATGCCACGATGACCTGTTTGGAGCAGCGAAACCCTAGAATCCAAAGCTCTGATACCAAATGTTATGAAACCCAGCTCAGAAAAAGATAGAAAAAGATAGATCAAACGCCTTGAAATTCAGGCCTCTTCGATGGGGCACCTCCTTTACATTACATAAAATGAACAATTCTTCGTATGATTCAATTGATCAAAACCTCCTTTCTATATATAGGAGTCTAAGAGTTACAATATAACCTAGCCGATCCTAACAATAATAATATAAAGCCACAAAATACAATAGAGGGATTCTATTGGGCACAAATATATACAATATGGCACCCTAGGGCCTACAACAATATTAATAAGGGGTACAACTACAATAGTAATGGGGTAATCACTAGTATTATAGGGACCCAACAGACAAGGTATTAAAGAAGACTTTCATTTTCTCCTAAAACAAGAAATGCACTTCATTACAATGGTACTTAACACTTAAGTAGTCTTCAACCCTATTTTAATACACTTCTATACACAATAGTTCCAATTATAATTATGTTGTAAGCCATTTACTATATATTTGT